>ML789123.1:52329-73001 GCA_009831015.1 Picea engelmannii | reverse complement strand
AAGTTTTGTTTTTACTGTAAAGTGAAATTCTAAATAAAAAAAATACTTTTATATGTCAGAAGTTGAATAACTTGTGAAAATACAGTTTTTTTTGTCATAAAACAAGCAAAAGTGTAACCCACCTTCATGATTTCACCCATTAAAACAAGGTAATTTTCAGTAGAAATGTAGTTTTTATGAGATAAAAGAAGATGGAATTCTCATGTACAAAGGAAAGGTATATGTGTATAATTCCATTGAGCTAACAAATGTAGTGCTAAAGGAAATGCACAATGTGCCATTTTTCGGGTACCCGGGATATCAAAAGACAATTGCAATGGTAAGAAGCCAATATTTTTGGTCAAGAATGACAAAAGAAGTGGCTAATTGCATAGACAGATATTTAGAATGCTAGAAATTGAAGATTGAACATAGAAATCCAGTAGGGTTACTACACCCATTTCCCATTCCAGAATGGAAGTGGGAAGTTGTCACAGTTGATTTTATTACAAAATTTCCCAGAACAATGAAGCAACGTGATTTCGTCATGGTGGTGGTGGATAAATTAACTAAGGAATCACATTTCATTCTAGTGAAGAGTACACACAAGGAAACACATATTGAAAAAATCTATAAGAAAGAACTTGTTAGGCTTCATGGAATGCCTAAGACAATAGTTTCAGATAGATATTCAAAATTTACTTCCATATTTTAAAAGGGTTTGTTCAAAGGCTTTGGAACAAATCTAAATCTTAGTACACTGTATCACCCAACGTCAGATGGATAGACATAGAGGACTAACAGAATAATTGAGGACATCCTTAGAATGTATATGATGGATCAACCATCAAAGAGGGAAGATTATATCCACTTAGTAGAATTTGCATACAATAATGGGTATCAGGCCTCATAAAAAATGAGTCCATTTGAAGCATTGTATGGCAGAAAGTGTAACACACTAGTGAGTTGGGATAATAAAGCAAATAGAGTAGTTGTTGGGCCATAATTTTTCAAGTAAATGCAAGAGAAGATGGAAATAATCAAGAAAAATTTAAAGGATTCCCAAGATAGGCAGAAAATTTATGCAGACAATAATAGAGTGTTCAAAGATTTCAAAGTGGGCGAACATGTTTTTTTAAAAGTGAAGGAAAATAGAAGTTCGTTAAGATTAGGAAATTGCCCAAAGTTGGTAGTGAGATATTGTGGACCTTTTGAAATCTTAGAAATGATAGGGCCAGTTTCATATGTGCTAGCATTGTCTGCATCCATGAGAGTGCATAATTTGTTTCATGTATCAATATTAAAGAGATATGTGTTGGATCTTAACCACATAATTGACTAGAATATGATCCAATTGGAGCATGAAGGGGAGTTTCAAGTGGAACCATTACGCTTCATGGACCATAAATTCAAAGTGATCAAGAACAATACCATAGGGTTGGTAAAGGTTCAATGGAATTTCTACAGTCCTGAAGATTCAACATGGGAGCATAAAGAAAACATGTGAGAAGAATACCCATAATTGTTTTTCAATTATGAAGAAAATAGAATGCAACAATCCATTTTGAGTAGCTAGAGTCCTTGAACCACATCTCATAGTCCTAGCCAACCTGTGTTGGGACCTTGATAAAATAATGACACATTCCTTGGGTTATCCCTAATAAATGAATGGTGCATTCCTTTGGTATACATGTTGAGAGGAGCAGCAGATTTTGGTTCAAGGAACTGATGCTGGAGTGGCGAAATTGTATAATTTTATTTCTTAAGTATTGTGATGTAAATTTGTGTGTGTGTGTGTGTGTGTGTGCATGTATGTATGTATGCATGTAAGTATGTCATCATAGTGTGCACAAAGGATGGTGCACCATTGTAGGGGAGGGGGAGTGTAACATCCCCACTATAATCCCTAGTTTAATTAATGCTTATGTAGATATAATGTGGCTATGATGAAAGTGATGTATATGCAAAATGTATTTCTAAATTTTAACAATAAAATGTGATGTTAACTTCTAAGGGGACATGGACATATATGGGGGGATAATTAATCCACAAGGGAGGGGAGGTTATAGGATAATGCCTAATAGAGGGGTCCAAGGGGGAGTTACCCATGTCTATTAATTCCATCCACAATCCTAAATTTTATTATCATTATGTATTAAACTCTAGTTTATGATTGGATCTTCCCAAAGCCAATCGTTGAATGCATATTAGAGGGTGAGTGTGAGAAGTCACATCCCATATTTATTGGGAGCATGGGGGATGAGTACATTCATCTTGGGGAATTGTGTGAGTCAAGCAAGCAAGACAAAGGCAAAGGAGACAAATTCACATTGGATGTGTTGAGGAGTCTTAAATCCCTTTAACTCAACAACAGGAACCAAACCCACCACCGAGGCCCAATTAGACTCTGCAACATTTAAGGGTGGAATGGTTCTCCATATCTTACCATCTGACCAATTAATCGATGGGATTTACGTTTTCTTGTGAAGGCTTCCCCTACATTTCTAACATTCTCTTTTTGTATTTTCTCTAATAGGTGGGATCAATACAAGATAAAAGTCAGTATAAACCAACTAGGTAACAAAGTGGTAAAATCTTAACTACTAGAGAAGAGGATGAGCTTGGGATAACCCTATGTTGTAGATTCTAATTGGGCCTCAGTGGCGGGTTTGGTTCCTGCTGTTGATTTAAAGGGATTTAAGCAGGGATGATTTTAAGGATGGAAATTTATTTTAAAATGTAGAAACCTTGGTGAATCTTACTAATCCTTCATATTCCAATTATAAATGTTTGGCTATATTTTTGTAAAAATATTCAAATTTATAAGGATTTTATATGTTTTTTATAAAATTTTGGCAATTTTTAATGTAAAATAATTTTATCCTATAGAATTTGGGCGAATCATTTTTAAAATAACGAATCTCGTTTTTGTAAAAACCATGGAAAATTAGCCCATGAGCGAAATTTAGCCCCTAAAATCATCCATGGATTTAAGACCCCTCAACAAAATTGATGCTAGAAGGAGGGCGAGAAGAATGAATGGCTGACAATAGTTTTTACAAAATCTCTCACACAACCTGTAGATTCAAAACATCCCACATGCATGGCTAGTCATTCCCAAGACATCCCAGACACAATGAGTACTCTTGAAATGAGTAACTCACCCCAGCACGAGGAAGAACACATGTTCCATGATATACCTTATGCTCTTCCTCATGAGGAATTGAACCAATTCATAGGAATCACAAGAGCTTACTCCCATCATATTGGTGCATTTCCCTTAGCTCTGTTACTTCTGTTACCACCATAACAATTACACTTGAAATTCAAGTTTCAGATTTTGCGGGGGACTAAAGCGATGAAGAGACATGGCACGATTTGGAAGTCCAGGTCATATGTGGTGGCATGTGGAAAAATATAGCGAGAGAGCAAAGGAGAGGATCTGATGGACCATCGATCTTGAAACAACCCAGATCAACGATCGAAACCCATATCAGGCGGTGAAATAGCATGAATTTTAATTATGCGAAGGCAGGCCGGGGAAAACTATCATTGTTTCATTCATGGACACGTGGCACCTTCAAAGGTACATCAGGGAAGAAAGCGGTCTGCCTAAAACCATTTTCCCAAAAGCCTCGATGTCACGGGTTCTAATGTCATTTGAATACGCCAAATCAACAATCCATGTGGGGGAAGGTAACAGCTGGTCAAATCACCTCATGCCACTCATTCAAATACTTCACATCCATGCAATGCCAGGCGAATGCCGTTGGATAACTAACTCTAAGGCTCATCATTTGAAATATATTGGTCAAGCATGATAAACCAACGTACCTACAAGTAATCTTGTTGGTAATTAATGATTGGGATTCAAGGAATACCGATCTTCAAATATGGGTGGCATTATTCTGCTCCGGGCAATCGCCGTCTCATTCACAAGCAAAGTAATCTCAAACTGGATCGATTTCCTGATTTCTGTAGAGTTAAGGAAAACCAAAATCGTGCTCTCTGCAAAGTTGAAAGATATGGACAAAGACAATCAAACAATATCCAGTGAAATAAGGTTTTCAACTAACATGGAAAGCTTATCAATGAGTAAGAAAGAAAGGTCAATTGCACAGATATTAGCAACCAAATTCCATACAGACCCTGCGACAAAACTAGAATCAGGGGTCAGATTAAATCATGTTATGAGGGACCTAATGATCAACAGACACATGGATGAACTCTACAAGCGAGCAGTGAAGAATAAACGAAGCAAACAACAGAAGGCAGAAACCAGAGTTGAGGCAGTCGAAAGCATTGGGGAAAGTCAACCAGTCTGGTTGAACACTTTAAAAGAGGAAATCGCCAGGCTGGAATAAACTCTCAAGTGGAATTGAGTACGTTCCAGAAAATTTTGGATATATGGAATTCAAATAAAAAGCCTCAGATATGTCAGACCCGTTTGTAACGATCCCTGTAAAATAGGAAAACTGTCGTTATACATTACTCCTTTTTGCAACCAACCTCTATCTTTAGAACTATGGGGAAGTTTAATCATTTTGAATTCCATGTGTAAATCCTCTCTATATATATACCATCCTGAGGATATAGAAGAAATGAGAGAAGGAGGGGGCATGCCCTCGTTGTAGGTAGACATTGTAAGATCATGGAACTAAACTGAATATATGACGCATAAGCAAATTTTTGAACTGTTTATGAAAATATTCTAATTGGTTGTGATATGAGTTATGTATTCCTTCATAGTGTGTGTTTCCTATGTCTTTAAAATTCCATTTGCAAGTTCCTCTTTTAAATTGGAAAGTTAAAAGTCTGGAATTCATCTGATGATGCTCTAGAATTAGCAATTTAAATTCATGTGATTCTATTCTCAACTATTTCAGAATTCATTTTAATATACTTTGAAGTAGTTATGTGTTTTCCTTTTTCCTCTTTTGACATGCAAATTTAAGTTTGAAAACTCAGACTCATTGCCTCACTTAGCTTTTCTCCTCTAGATAACTTCTAATGACCTGCTACTGCATTATTTATTTATGACTCCATAGCCCAAATGTTACCCCTCATTTATTCAACAACTTCATAATACCCCCCAAAGCGAACCAAATCTAGACAATTATTTCCAAAGAAATATAAGTGACATGAGAGAGACTTCTCTGAGTTGGGCGAGCTAGTGCCCAGTTCTAACGCTGGTTGAAACAATTACCTTTGTCATTTGTCTATCATCTAGACAAAACTTACGGAGTGCTAACATTACGGCGTCGTTGTTGTGGACGAAATTGAAAATTTTCCCTGGGAAAGAACGACATGGTTGAGTTCTAAGGCCTGAGAGAAGCAGACACTTGGGCACATATTGGTTGTATTCTTGCTCTGGCGACTCCACACATCAAAAAATTAGTTTGAAGGTGATTCCACTGGTAGAGGAATCCATAAATTTAAATTTTCAATGGAGAATCCACTCTCAATACAGAATCCGAGTTCCAAAACATTATTGGTGACTCAACTCAATCTTCAAATGTAATTCGGAGACTCCACTAGAAATGAGATCCCTTGACAGAGGTATGAAAAGACATTATGGAAGAAAAAAAGTATTTAAAATTGGATTTTTCCAAAGCATTTTATTGTTTGTTATAAGTTGCCTCTGGTCCTTCCTTAAACATGTCAGATTAATGTTTCTTTACCTACTTTATTCTAATGATAATCATGAGAATCTTGCAATTGTATATCCTCCTCTTAAAGTTGTACATGCATATCCTCACTATATCATTGATTTTGATAAAAAAAATCCATCTAGGCCATGTGATGACCATAACCAAGTTGACGAGCCCCAGGAAACCAGGGTCGATATTTCATCTCCTGCACTTGATCCAACACCCTCCAAGACTCAACATAGATACAAAACCTTAAATTTACCCCACATCCTTCATGATTTTCCTCCAAAACACTATGACTACCAACCTATGTTTGATGGGGAACCTGATACCATCTCAGTTGAAAAACACATCCAAGGGTTTGAGAATTTTATATATTTGTTTGAGATTGACCATGATGATGTTTGTATGAGGGCCTTCTCTCAATCCTTGAAAGGAGACACCAAATACTAGTTTAAAAATTTGTAGCCAGAGACAATTATCTCATGGGAGGAATTGAAAGATGTCTTTTTAAATTTTTGGGGCAGGAAGAAATATTTGGATCTACAACTTATAGAGTTCTATGCCTTAAAAAAGAAGAGCAATGAAACTATTTCTATATTCAGTAGAAGGTTTTCTAGTATCTATCACAATTTGTTCAAAGAAATTCAACCCACTGAAGTTTTTGTTATGCTCCATTATGCAACTACTCTCCATCGAGATTCGTCTTTCCTCCTGATGGAAAGAAGACCTAAGTTCTTACAACGAATGTTTAATGATGCTCAGGACATTCAACACAACATCCAAGCATGTAAACAAATCCAAAATGAGGGACTGAATGCTCAAGAACGTGAAAGTGAATATGAAAAGAAAAGGGTTGATTGGGATCTTGAGCATAGAATTGACAATATCATAAGTCCTCTTGAAGTTTCCAATACCAATGATTCTGCAAGAGGGGGTGTTGATCCATCTCATGATAAGCAAAGGGTTGTTTGTTTTATGTATTCATTTGTAGACAGTCAAGAAGATGAGTTTACAAATCAGTTTGTTGAAGAATAGTTTGATGTTCCCAGTTTGTTCTTGTTAGATGACATCACATATGTAGTTGATTTGCCTGTATATGACAAATATGAGGATGATTGTGATGTTGAAGACGTTCTTTTTCAGCAGCACGGTGAGATAAACCAACTTATGTATCACAGTTACAAAGAGAAAAGTGTTGGATCAGCTGAAGAGAATGCTCTACCTTTATTCTTTGCTGCATTTAAATTGTTGAAAGAAAATTCTAATATCATTATTGAGACAAACGAATTTGTGCTAATGCAAAATCACACTAAACTAACGAAACAAATTGACAAGATATTGCAGCACTCTTCTTAGGTGTTTGATGTCCCTATTACTTGTTGTGTAGAATATCTTGTAAGTTCAAAAGTGTAGCCATTGGTCGAAGATAAAGCCGAAAAAGAGCATGTTCGACAATCCAAAGATATTGAAAAACATGCCTATGAAAACAGTGAAGAAATTGAAGAAAGTTTGAAATCAGGTAAAAGGACCTTGCCATTGTGTTTTTCCTCTTTCAAACTGTTGAAACAAAATATCTGTAATGTTTCAAATAAAAAAGAATCCAGGCATGATGTTAAATATAAAGAAGGTAGTGGACTTACAAATAAAAACTATCTTCCTTCATGTTGTTCTTTCTTTGAATGGTTTAAAGAAAATCATGATATAACATAAGAATCAGGGAAGTTTGACTGTGTTCACAGTAACACTGCTTTACATGAGGAAATTGTTATCAATAAGGAATACCAACAACACCCACATGCACTAAATGATCATGTAGTTGATTACTTGAAAGGATATTCCAATTCGGAGTTACAACTTGTGCTTAACCACCAAATCAAAGAATAAGTTGATCAAGAAATTGTTGTTAAAAGTCATTTTCCTTCTTCTAAGATTAATGTAGATGTTCAACAATATTTCCAGCAAGACAAGGTATTTCAAAGTTGTCTTTCTTCCCTTGAAAATGGCGTAGTGATCCTATTTCTAAGTAGCCTAGACATGGATAAAGATTTTGAAACTGCATCTATGGAGACTCCAAGCAGTGGTAAAATACTTGTGAAGGAATATTGCTCTTCTGTCTTGACCCCTGAAGAGGAAACATTCTTTCATATGATTCATGATCCCAAGACACATTATATGGAGAAGGTTTACAATCAGAATCTAAAAATAATAGTGGATTACAATGAAGCAATGTATGTATCAAATATGAGTGTTTTTACACCAGATGATGTTCTCCAACCATGGTTTCCTTATGACTCAAGAAATCCTTACTACCAGACTTCTCAACGGATCTGTCAGTTTCAACAAGTTAAATCACCTAAAAACGAAAATATAGTGAAAAAAGTGAAACATGATAGTTGTTTTGTGCATATTTTAGAAGATCCATTTGCGGTCCTATTAGAAGAAGTGAACAGTCTAGGTGCTTTTAATTTTTTAAGAATTGGACTTATGGGTAAAATTTTGAACAAATTATCAACAAAAAATCTTTGGAACAAGCAAGTGCAAAGAAAACAAACAATAGATAGAAAATTGTCATGGATACAATGGAATTTCGATTTCACTTGATTGACAGTCCTTTTTAAGTAGTTAGGGTAGGTAGGAGTGTGTGAATAAGCTTGTTGATCGAGCATTGTTTTAAATTTTCAATAGTATGTACAATTGGATCCTAGCGCTATTTTTTCAGCGTCCAATTGAGAGCAGTTTGTAAAGTTCAGTTTTAAAATTTGGTGTTCAGTCTCCAAGACGTAACAGGATACATGCACATGTTTTGAAAGCGGCCCAATGAAGAAGGCACCGGGTCTACAGTTATTTGCTACCTCACAGGGAGGATAGCATCCCCAGTTGGAGCCTATGTTATCACCATAACAATTACACTTGAAATCTAAGTTTCAGAGTTAATGGGGGACTAAAGATATGAAGAGACATGGAATGATTTGGAGGTCCAGGTCATATGTGGTGGCATGTGGAAAAATATAGCGAGAGCAAAAAGGAGAGGATTCAATGGATTGTGGATCTTGCAGTAACCCAGATCAACGATCGAAACCCATATCAGGTGGTGAAATAGCGTGAAGTTTAATTATGTGAAGGCAGGCCAGGGAAAACTACCACAATTTTATTCATGGACGTGTGGTGCCTTTAGAGGTACATTGGGGCAAAAAGCGGTCTGCCTAAAACTATTTTCCCAAAAGACACGATGTCACGTGTTCTAATTTCATTTGAATATGTCAAATCATCAATCCATGTGCAAGAAGATAACGTCTAGTCAAATCACCTCATGCCACTCGTTCAGGTACTTCACGTCCATGCAATGCTAGGTGAACGCCACTAGATAACTAAATCTAAGGCTCATCATTCGAAATAGATTGGCCAAGCGTGATAAACCAACATACCTGCAAGTAATATTGTTGGTAATTCATGATTGAGACTCAAGGACTACCGATATTCAAATATGGGTGGCATTATTCTGCTCTGGGAAATCGTCATCTCATTCACAAGAGAAGTAATCTCAAATTGGATTGATTTCCTGATTTCTGTAGAGTTAAGGAAAACAAAAATCATGGTCTTTGCAAAGTTGGAAGATATGGACAAATACAATCAAACAATATCTAGTGAAATAGGGTTTTCAACTAACATGGCAAGTTGATCAATGAGTAAGAAAGAAAGGTTGATTGCGCATATATTAGCAACCAAATTCCATACTGACCCTGCGACAGAACCAGAATCAGGGGTCAGATTAAATCTTGTTATGAGGGACCTACTCATCAATGGACATGCGGATGAACTCTACAAGTGATAAGTGAAGAAGAAACGGAGAAAACAATAGAAGGCAGAAACCAGAGCTGAGGCGGTCGAAAGTGTTGGGTACAATCAACCAGTTTGGTTGAACACTCTAAAAGAGGAAATCACTAGGCTGGAATAAATTATCAAGTGGAATTGAGTATGCTCCAACAATTTTGGGGCATATGGCGTTCAAAGAAAAAGCCTCAGATATCTCAGACATGTTTGTAATGTTCCCTGTAAAATAGGAAAACTATCGTTATACATTACTCCTTTTTGTAACCAACCTCTATCTTTAGAACTATGGGGAAGTTTAATCATTTTGAATTCCATGTGTAAATCCTCTCTCTCTATATATATATATATCATCCAAAGGATATAGAAGGCATGAGAGAAGGAGGGGGCCTGACCTTGTTGTAGGTAGACTTTGTAAGATCATGGAACTAAACTGAATATATTATGTAGAAGCAAATTTTTGAACTGTTTATGAAAATATTCTAAT
The DNA here is from genome assembly GCA_009831015.1 of Picea engelmannii. Taxonomy (NCBI): domain Eukaryota; kingdom Viridiplantae; phylum Streptophyta; class Pinopsida; order Pinales; family Pinaceae; genus Picea; species Picea engelmannii. The sequence goes on along the minus strand of ML789123.1, from coordinate 63,053 downwards.
TGGTTGTGATATGAGTTATGTCTTCTTTCATAGTGTGTGTTTCCCATGTCTTTAAAATTCCATTTGCAAGTTCCTCTTTTAAAATGGAGAGTTAAAAGTCTGGAATTCATTGGATGATGCTCTATACTTAGCAATTTAAATTCATGTGATTTTCTTCTCAACTATTTTAGAATTCATTTTAATATGATCTAAAGCAGTTATGTGTTTTCCTTTTTCCTCTTTTCCATGCAAATTTCAATTTGAAAAATCAGACTCATTGCCTCACTTAGCCTTTCTCCTCTAGATAAATTCTAATGACCTACTACTGCATTATTTATTTCTGACTACATAGCCCAAATGTTACCCCTCATTTCTTCAGCAACTTCATAATACCCCCCAAAACAAACCAAATCTAACCAATGATTTCCAAAGAAATATCAAGTGACATTAGAGAGCCCTCTCTGAGTTGGGTGGGCTAGTGCCCAATTCTAAAGCTGGTTGAAACAGTTACCTCTGTCATTTTTCTATCATCCGGACAAAATTTATAGAGTGCTAACAACTTTCTCGAAGAAAACAAATAAGAAGACCAGTGGTCGAGTCCCCCGACCAGATTTTTGTGCACACAATAGAAGACCTGATAAATTTCACCCTCACTGAAATCAAACATTCTCTTAATCTAATCCCTAAAACACCAGACGACAACTTCTCTAAGCCAGACGATCTCTCTGAAGAGGAAGGGTTTAACTCAAAACTCTCAGCTTCGGGATCTAAAGATATGGAAGATAACAATGACCATAATGAAGAAAGGGGAGACCCACCTTAGAAAAGCCAACCTTGGTTGGCCAGAGATGATTTGGCCATACTTGGATGAGTACATAACCTCCCCCAACATCCAGAGAAGTTACTCCCTAAATTTGATCCTAAAACCTCAGGATTGCCTGAAGACCATATCAAAAAATTCATACTAGCTATCAGACTGATGAATGCCCAACATGAAGACGTAGTATGCAGGCTTTTCCTCTACACTTTTGAGAACTCAGCCTCCACGTGGTATTTTGACTTACCTATAGAGTCCATAACTAGTTGGATGAAGTTTCAAAAGGATTTTTTAGACAAATTTGTAGAAGAAGCCACTACAGGAGTTTTGATGGTTGAATTGTTCACCACCAACATGAGTTCAAAGGAGAAGGTTAAAGATTTCAATCAAAGGTTTACCACTATCTTAAAAAAATTTCAACCCAAATCTAAACCTACTCAGGAGTTGCAAATTGAAGTATATGTTAATTCTCTCCCAACTTCTATTTCCATGTTTGTAAAGAGGGCTACCAAACCAACCCTAGCTGAGAATTTTGAAGAAGCCAAAACGATAGAGTTCCAAATGAAAGGATGCAAAGAAGGCTAAGTATGATTAGTTAAGAAAGAAGTTCAACCTCCTCCCAGGAGAGGACTCTTGTTAACTAGACCCTCAGGGAAACAAACAAAACAAGATCTTGAAAAGGGAAGTGGGGACATAGAGGACCTACAACGCATGGTCAATAAGTTGTCAAACAAAATCATAGACATGGAGAGAAGTGAAGGGAAGGGAAACCAAGGCCAAAGGCCCTATAACCATTTTTTCAAAAGAAATCCACCATTCAAAGCAATTGAAACTCCCCCAACCAACTTAAACATCGATCTGGAAAATCTAGCATTCGACTCTTTCTGTACTTATCATCAAAAGAATCACTCTGAAAGAGACTACCCTCAATGGGTGCATGCCATGAATTTGATGGTCAACCGATTTCTAGATGAAGTCTCCCTAACCGAACAATCAAGTGGATCAGTTATGAATATTGTTGATCAGGAAGAAGTTTCTCCCCCAGAAGAAACAACCATGTTGATATGGGACCTTGACCTATCTATGCCTTTCGATGACCTATTTGAGGTTCAAGAACCACCCACAGAAGTCTTGGTTGTGCAAACATGAAGTAGGGGTCAACCTGTCTCAAACCACCTTACTACGACCCCAAATTCGGGAGGAAAACCATCTCCCGATCACCTAAAAGCACCTTTTTCTCCCCGAAGAAACCCTATAAACATTCATATACGCGAATCGACCAAGCTATATTACAACATAGTAGAAGATTTGAAGAAGTTGAAGGAAAATATATCTGTTATGGACATATGTAGAATCCCTCAATAAAAGGATTTTCGATTACAAGCATTGAAATTAGTAGAAAATCCTACAACAGGTACTGACGAAGGAGGAAGTCTAACTCCCACAGATCTAAGAAATAAACCAACTATGAACACTTGTTTTGAAGATAATAAGGGAAAACCTTTTGTCCCACCGTTCCTTTTAATGTTTAAAGTCTTCAATAGAAACCTCCATAACTATTTGGTTGACTCGGGAAAATCTTCTAATGTTATGCCACTGTTTATTTGCAAAACATTAAACGTAATTCCTCTCAAAAGAAATAAACATGTGATATAGAGAGACAGAAACCAGGTCAAGGTCATGGGAGAACTCAAAGATGTAATGATTAGAATAGTTACATATCCCAAATTTGTTCAAGTAATTGACATCATTGTAGTAGATATCCTAGAAGCTTATGGATTGTTATTAAGTCGATATTGGTCCGAGATGTTAAACATATACTTTAGTACAGACTGGGCTCACTATTAGGGCCCTAACCCACACATAGGTAGATTAATATATTCAGATGTAATAAAGGTCAATATTAATAAGGCCTTTCAATAAAATAGAATAAGGTGGATGTAAGAAGACCTAATAGAAGCTTCCACTTCTAGAAGGATCCTCCTCTAGACGCTTCTCTTGATAGACATTTTGTATAAATAAGGGTCGAGGGTATGAAAACCCTAGCTTGGAGATTATTGTAATAGAGCACTGCTCGATTGGAGGTTGCCCCCTCGAAGAGGCCTATGAACATTGCTTTCTAAATCAAAGTGGTATTTCTATTGTTTTTCTTATATCATTTATGTATTATTGTGGAGATTATGCTGGATATTTTACTGTTATTCTGCCATTTCTATCATTTTATTTATGTTCTGCATATTTTTTATATCTGGTATCTTGCAAGTGGTATCAGAGCACTTTCCTTGGTAGAAATTGTGGGAATTTTTTTTCCAGGTTAGAGACGTATTCTAGCGTCTTTAAACCACAAATATCTTTCGTTATGTGCATAAACCCATGGTTGAGGGATTCATACACGCAGGAAATACAAGTGGTTCTTCAGTGCACATCTGTTGGCCACCCTTGTAACCCCTATTGGTACCCCTTCGAGTGGTAGTGCATCAAACAACACCTGTGTATGGATCAGCCTAGATTTCCTGAAGCCCTCTTTAGATAAACCTATTTGCCGCCAGACTGCTATAGTGTCACCAAGAACAACACTCGGGAAGATACTCTCTAGTACTTGGGTAGTCGGGTAGTACGACTAAGGGTATGGTTTATCCTCCTTAGTTAGTGCCCTGAGATATTGGGCCGAGTACTACTCTTGGACCCCGCATGTATATCAGAGAGCTATAGCACAGGGAAAACCCTTGTCTATAGAACCCTTGAATACTTAACCCTTGGGGGACAGAAACATAAATGAGTTAAAAACAGACCAGATCTATTGTCACGTAACTGTGTTCGGGTTTCCAAGTAAATACACATCTCTTTCTGGTTCAACATTTGGGGATTTCATCACTGCAGTATTCTCCATACTGGAGTATAACTCCGTAGGTGTAAAAATAAAAAATAAAAAAACAAGTCTGGAAATTTTTTCACCATTATTTGAGACCTATTCCATTGGATTCATCTCTCCACCCTTATCACTTTCATCCATATCATTTTTAGACAAAATTTTTGACCCCACCCGCCCCTTTTCAGTTCACCCATCCTCATGACCCATACCCATAGCCAAGACCTAGAAGCTCGCTTCAACACCATGCAATCTAGTTTCCTAGAAACCCAAAAAGAAGTAAAACAACTTAGTGCTACTGTTGCCTCCATCGATTCATCCATCAATGCTACCACAAATATAACCATGCAGTCCTCAATGGAGGAAGTCAAACAAGAACTTACCACCCAGCTTGAATCTATCTTTGCAGCACTCTGCACGAAACCGAAGATCCCTACCGATGACCATTTCTCTGAAGCACATCCAAAGAATGAAGGCGAAACTTCCTCCCATTCCCATACCTTTCAGTCCCATCACTTTCAATGTGACATACACCTTCCGCAGGTGGACATGACCAAATTTGATGGCTCGGACCCCACTGGTTGGGTAACCCAAATGGAACATTATTTCTCTTTATATGGCATTACCAATGACTTGGCCAAACTCCGGTATGGCACTAGTACATATTGTAAAAATTCTGAGGTTTTATTTGCGGCGTTATGGACCAAATTGTCCATATTGTCGAAAAATAGAGGAAATTTAAAAAAAAAAAAATCATATTGCCCGATAACGTCGGTCTTGCCACATTAATGTCTCTCTTGCCATGTTGACATCTCTCTTTCCACGTTAATGTCTCTCTTTCCACGTTTTTGACATAGACGTTGTTCTTTCCACATTTGTGAAGATTGATAGACATTAACGTCATTCTTGCCACAACATATAGTCATTTATATGTTGTAACAATGAATTATCTATAGTAGATACATCAGATTATTAGTGTTTCCCAGACTCGACTAGCCAAGTTAGGAACATTACATCATCTTATTGCAGGTTATCCACAGTTTGGGAGGAGAAGCGATTTGGCTAAGAGGCTCTTGGATTTGTTCTAAGGGGGGCGATTTACCTTTCTCTGCAGGGTTGTGGCACTAAAAGGTTGGCTGGGATTTATTGAGGGTTGAACCCTCTCTTTGATGAGCAGTGAGACCATTGTGAGGGAGCCGTGAGGTTTGGAGCAGGCCACATGGCCCTTGAGTATGTTGCATGGGATAGAGGAGGGCCATGGGCCCCTTATTGCTGAGTAGAGAGGGTTTGAGAGGGCTGTAGGCCCATCTAGTTGAAGCTGTGGGGTTTGGTGAGGACCGTGAGTCCATTTGCCAAGTCGTGAGGGTAAGAAGGAAGGTCATGGGGTCTCTTGCAGATTCGTGGAGGCTTTGGATGAGGGACGCATCCCTGTTCTATGCATTTGGGGGATCGAAGGAGGCTTGGGGAGCTTGGAGCAGCTCAGAAACACTTGTTGGGGCGACAGTGGCATTATCCAGGGTTTGTTTGAGTTTTGCGGTATTTTTGTTGATGTATTACAGTTGTTGTAGCAGCCAATAGTTGTTTATTCTTGTTGTGTATCAGATTCCATGCATAATAAAATGCCAAAGTTGTCTCTTCAGTCTTGTGTGTAATTCGATGGTATGCAATATGTTTGATGAAATTCCCACCAGAAAAAATACATGCAAACTCTTTGTAGAAAGCACTCAATCAGCATAATAACATATGTAATGAAAAAAATTTGACAAAGGCATACAACCAAAACAATAAAATTGACATCAAACACAATATCCTAGCACAACTCTATTGGGGGATATTATATAGTTGGCAGAGTCTCAAGCTACTATAGAATTTAGACAATGGAATTACATAATCGACCACAAAATCTAAACCTTACAAGYAATTGATTTGACGTATTTAGACATAATTAAAAAAAAAAAMMMAAATCTTYRTCTTTGGACATTTGAAWAGGMAAATARAARMATTAYRCTTTSYTGACTGACGAGATGSMATTGGTCACCCCACTTTGCATTKCTATCAAAATTGTGCATAGTTAACAACATACACACCTTTTATAATAAAGCAAGCTCTAAACATGCAATAATTCCATTTTAATTTAATCTATAAATCTCACTCCCAGAGTAAATTTTGCACAAATATATCAATCCATCAATCTTTTTACTCAAACGTTGTCACTTCCTCCTCCTTATTTTCCCAAAGTTCTGTTTCTCAGCAAAACACATATAATCAAGAATTTACTACGATTACAGTGTACTATACCTGGACAAAGGACGAACCACTAGGATCACGCATATCACAGATCCAATAGTATGGGTGAGCATAATCAAGGCTGTTGTCACTTACTTTTAGATTTCCCAAAGAAGCCTTTACACCAAAGGTGGATGGAAAGACCTAGAAAAGACATAAAACTCAGGACAAAGAGTGTTATAACTAAATGGAATTCTCTGCAAGGAGAAAACTTTGATGGTGCTTTTGGTATACCTTTATATCAGCATGTAAGTTATCTTGATACAAAGTAGAAAGTTGGGTTTCATTTTCATTGTTCAGAACAAACTGTGCCCGTGCCATACTCAGGACTAGCGAGAAAATCACTCTATCTTTGCCTTTCCCAAGTAGCATTCGACTCTTCTTTAATGTTCTTTTCACCAGTTTCTTGCTTGGTAATTGTCGTGAGTGTATCGGTTTGTTTTTCATCAATATATTTTTCCATGTCTTCAATGTTTATAGCATTCACAAAATTCAATAATGCTAGAATTGTTGGCCTACTAAAGTAAAAGGAGAGCATAGCTAGTGAAAGCATTACCTGTGCAAGACATTTGCGATGTATACATTATCAAATTAGACATGTGTTATGTATATAATGTGCCAATAACATGAATGGCTAACACAAATACCAAACTTGCATGATTGAAAGTGAAACATAAAATTAGAGAAATAATGTATAACCTGCTTGCCCCTTAGCAAGGCGTTGGTTAAAATATCTGCTACCTGCTCATCATTCCGAATATATTGAAGTTGAACTGCCCCACGCTGAACCCAGTCTCTGATGAAATGATATATAATCTCAATATGCTTCGACCTGTCATGAAACACTGGATTCTCAGAGAGTTTTATACAAATCGGATTATTGTAGTGAATGATTGTCAAACTCAACTCACAACCAAATAACCCAATCAAAAACTTACGAAGCCAGATAGCCTCACAACTGGATTGACTGGTTTCCATGTACTCTACCTCGGTCCAACTCAAAGCTACTGAGCTCAGTTTCCAGCTGAACCAAGAAACATCTCCCAACCCCAACCTAAAACAACACCTTGAAGTGTTCTCCCTGCCAATGGCACATCCTGCCCAGTTTGAGTCTGTGTAGCCAACCAAACTCACCCCATTTCCTCTGACATAGTCCAATAGGAAATCCACTGATCCTGAAATGTACCTCAACACATATTTTGCCCCAATCTAGTGAACACTCCTAGGCTCCACCATGTACTGGCTGAGAGTGTTCATGACAAAACAAATATTTGGTCTATTGTTGACCAGATACATCCAGGACCCAATCAACTACTTGTATCTCGTAGCATCCTCCAACTGGGAATATGAAGCACTAATATTCTTCTAGTTGGTGACCATAGGTGTAGACATGGGCCTATAGTCCTCCATCTGAAATCTGCTCAATATGTCTGCAACATACTTCCCTTGTCCCAGAAAGATATGACCCACCTCCGTCCAAACCTCCATGCCCAGGAAATAGTGCATCAACTCGATGTCCTTCATCTCAAACTCTGATGTAAGGCCCTTCTTGCAATCAACTATGAGATGCTCTGCTCCCGTGATGAAAAAATCATCCACATACATTATGAGAATGAGTGTATCCTCACCTCGTATAATATAGTAGAGGTTAGGATTTGCCTCACTCTTCTCAAACCCCATCTGAAGCAATTAAGCGTGTATCCTCGAATACCAAGCTCTTGGAGCTTGCTTCAGACCATAAAGTGCCTTTCTCAGAAGACACACATGGGACTCTCTCCCCAACACCTCAAACCCCTGTGGTTATTTTATATACACCTCCTTCTCTATAAAGCCATTCAAAAAAACAGTCTTTACATCCATTTGATGTATCGTCCAACCCATCTCTACTGCAATGTCAATAATGCTCCAGATATAAGTGTATCTCGCAACTGGGGAGAACATCTCATCATAGTCGGCTCCCTCTATTTGAGATAATCCTCTCACCAAAGATCGGGCCTTGTGTTTCTCTATGATACCATCTGCAGCATACTTGGTCTTATACAACCACCTGGAAGTCACAACTGACATCCCCTTAGGCCTCGACACCACCTCTCACACATCATTGCACATGATGGATTCCTACTTCTCCTGCATGGCCTCTCGCCAAACATGCTGGTCAATTGCCTGCACAAATGTCGTGGGCTTTGCATCTGTGATGCTTGTCACCATAGCCAAGTAAGATCCAAGCCTCTCTGGCACTCTACTCTCTCTCATCAACCACTTGGGCTCTCCTAAATACTTATTGGCTTCCTTTAGGGTCTCCTAAAACCATCTCGGTTTCTTCTTCCCTAGAGTAATCTTTGTTCCCCACAAAGATCGAGTTGAGAGTTGACCTTTTTCCTTCAAGGAAAGAGACGTTAATAATCATTTTCTTCTCATTTTTTGGAAAATAAGAGGTACTTCTAGAATATGAATCTTTATATCTATTTCTCTTTGGAAATAGCTTTCAATGACTTTTCTCTTGTCCAAATTTGAGTTCAGATTAAAAGTTACATCTCCTAGAAGTTCACTGCTGCCCATTTTTTGCATTTTTTGCTGGTGTAATCAAGGTCACAGACCCTCTTCCAACACTGACAGAAGAAAAAACGTCAAGAAGTGGAAAAACATTTATATCGGGTGTTGATAATAATTTTGATTGAAAATCTCGCAGGGGTGTAGACTGATTGGCAAGTGCAAAACATTATTTCCCAAATGGTGTAAAATTGGGTGCAAAACACTATTTCCCAAATGGTGCAAAGCATTATTTCCCAAATGGTGCAAAATTGGAAGATTTTCACTGGGATAAAGTTGCATGGAATATTGAAAATATGAAAGGTTGACTAGGAAGAATCTCCCACATTTGCTATCCCATGTCACTTTTCCTTCATATACAGTGTCAAAAATGGTCAAAAAGTGTTGTAATAGTGGATTTGGTCTCGTTTTTCCAATTTTGCTCAAAATCCTTTGGAATATGTCCAAACGCTCTTCTAGGTTTTCTTGTGCCTGCCCATATTCTTTATTGTCCAAATTTCATCATCAACATATTTGCTGGCAGTAAATACGATCTTGTTCTCCAAAAATTGCATTTTACTAGTTTTTGGGAATTTAGTGTTGAATTTGCAAAGTTGAGCTCAAGGAAATTGAATGGACATCATTAGTGCAGAATTCCATTTAAAATTTCTGCTCAATAACATAAATAGATAACAGACGAAGCAAAAACAACAAAGTTGAGACCAGTTAGAGTGGATAGATATAGCTAGGAGCAGAAATCTTCTAGGGAACAATAAAACTATTTTTTTGAATATTTTTTAAGCTTTTCTTGAATAAAAAAAGTATAAGAATGGAGTTGTTGACCCACTATGAAAGTTGGAAAGACAGACGTTGGAATCATGTGGCATCTTTCTCAACATACAAGTCAACAAAATTGTAAAAAGATTGTCCCTAGAACAAGGTATGTTCTGACCGAGTTTGATGGCTCCCCTCATTGAAGTGGGACGGTCGAGTTTGATGACTCCCCTCATTGAAGTGGGACGGTGACAATGTGGTGTTGGGTTCATAGCTTCCCACAAATCCAAAAACACATTTACCGTTGCCAAAAAAGAAAAAAGCATAAGCGTGAACTGCTTTAAAGAACTGATTTCAGGTTTCTGTGGTGTGAGTTTTCAGAGTTTGTATCTTCCGAATTAACCACAATAGAGTTCATTTTTTGTCGACGTTTCGAATCCTTACCTAGATTCATCTTCACAACAATTAGTCAATGAATCCAGGTAAGGATTCGAAACGTCGACAAAAATGAACTCTATTGTGGTTAATCCAGAAGATACAAACTGCCTTATATTCTTTCTTTATGCTTTGTGAATTACCTACTTTTGAAGACAACACTATCACCCTATACCATACAAATTATAATAAGGAGTGTAGAAGGACTCCAAACAAGAGGTCAAAGTTAAAGGAAAAAGAGTTTCAGACAATCAAGATGTTGTTGTAAACACTTAGGAATTAGAACCCACTGGAGCCTTCAAAATGCATCAAACAATTGGAGATATATTTAGCACATTCTGTAATTGAACAATAGCGGGAGAATATTAGGTTGAAGAAGATGATTGTTGAGCTAGAGGTTGCCCTAAATCCTGAACCATTGTTCACATCCCCTTGCCATTGAGAGGGTTGGCTAGAGCTTGGGTGTCGACATTCATCTATTTAATGTAGTCTCATAGCTCTTCTATGGGTTTCTCTCACTGCTACATGATTCCCATCCACTACAACATTGTAGTGTATATGGTGAGACTCTCCTTCATGGCTTTCCACAACTACTCCTTAATACTTTGGCCTTCATAAAGAAGAGGAACCACCATATACATCAAGCCCCATAATTATTGATTCTCTTGGTTCTTTTCAGTCTCCAAGTTTGCCTACAATAATGGAGTTTGCTAGTGCAATTGTCTCCATAAAGAACAAACCACATCTATTGCCTCAGTAGGCCACCTATTTCCATTCTAGTCAGAGGTTCTCCGATTAAAATGAAACCAACTCCAATTCTTGTTCCAAATTCTACCTCACTTGTACTTAGAGATCCATGTCAATGGTCATCAAATGAGGAAAGTGTTAATTCTTTATGCCATTATTATAGTTCTTTGCATTTCAATAGATAAGAGCAACATAAGAACAATATCACTGAGAAATACACATTCACAAGAGACACAGCATTTATCCTGGGAAACCCTCTAGGGGAAGAAAACCCAGCAAAAACTTCCT
>ML789123.1:18191-38248 GCA_009831015.1 Picea engelmannii | reverse complement strand
ATTTGTTTAGCGATTGCTAATAAATTGTGCAGGGTTGATCTTTTATCAAGTACGAGTCTTGTGTAATTTCTGGAATATCAATCTAATATAATATGCATTCTTAGTCCCTACCTTCCACCGCGATGAAAAAAACTTCCCCTCATGTCTACTTTCATCCAAAATCCAGGTGCATAAATGTTAGAAGTTGAGAAATAAAGCAGAGCAGAACTGTCTCTTTTCAATTTCAGTTAGTATAACAGCCAAGTCTCAATTTAGAATAGTACAACACTGCTGAACACATAGCAAGGAGACAATAAATTTCTGAGAGTGTAAATCCAACACTCTTTCTAATCTAAAATAGAAGACAAAGTATATCAGTAACTAGATCTAAACTAAAACTGATATAGATCTTATATATGCCAAAAACATAAACTGATCTCTATGGATCAGATATCAGATCTAGATGAAAATGGAACAGATCTCAAGCATATTAAGTTTCAAATTAAATAAAGAATATAACCAATGAACAGAACAACAAATCACATACCTTGAAGACTTACCATGAAGGAGATACAGTCACACATAAGAGATGAGGTACCAATCGTAATTATGCTCAGACAAACTTCAGGGTCATAAATCCACCATATAGGTTGGATATGTTTCCAAGAGAAGAATAGACTTTCTTGCCACCAAGGAATAAGAACCAAAAGGACACTACACCAAAAACTATGATTAAAACCCTCAAATACACAGAACTTTTCAGCAAACAAGAATCCTTGTGCCAAAGGGTACGGTTGTGATAAATAGCCTATAGACAGCGGCTCAAGAAGAAAGGGACAGATCTGCAAGAGAGAGAGGCCATGGCACATTTGAGGAACAAATCTGAGGCAAAATAGAACACGTCTTGCACAATGAAGGTGACAGCAGCTTCTGAGGGGTTTTAGACTTCTTGTAGGAGAGAACAGCAGACACACTCCTCAGCACACAACAATTCACATTGAAATTGCAACAATGGATCCACACATGGAAGGTGACAGCAGCTAGCCACAAACGTTGGCTGGTAGGAGGGATGAACCACCACAGGAAGGAGCCTTAAGGGCTAAGCCATCACAACTAGACCCTCAAAGGGATCTACTCCAGCCAAAAGGCAACTGGGCCGATCCATTACCATAGGAGCCTCAAGGGCTGAGCCATCATAATAGTAGCCTCAAGGGGCCGTGTTTACTCCACAACAAATAGCCTCAAAGGGGGCCGATCTGCTACTCAAGATAGAAATCTCAAGAGCCGAGTTGCTACACAAGACAAAAACCTCAAGGGTCGAGCTACTACACAAGACAAAAACCTCAAGGGCCAAGCTGCTACACCAACAACCATAAGAGGCCGATCTACCACAGCAAGGGGGTCCATAAGGCCGAGCCACCACACTAGATCTTCAACCAACAGTTTTAAAAGGGGGTCCATAAGGCCGAGCCACCACACTAGATCTTCAACCAACAGTTTTAAAAGGGGGTCGCAGCAAGAAGGAGAGATCCGCTCACTTTGGAGATAGCACAAGAGCATAGTAGAATGTGTGTGTAAAATGAAGAGGGTAGATGTCCTTTTATACTAGGCTAGGGGTTAGACTAGGGGTAATTGAAAAGATAATAATTAAAGTGATATTAAGAAATTAACATATTTAATTAATATAAATATTAATTAAACATGTTATAAATTAAACTTTTAATTAACACTTTCACATTGACTCTTAAGACAAAACCCCAAAAGCACAAGCAAGGGTGAAGAGGGTTTGGGCAAGGGTGACTGGGTGGCAATACTTGTCCATTCATTCTCAAAGTGACTCTATTTGATTTTATCATCATTGCATATGGGATACATCCCTCATGTGGTCATGTCCTTCTTCAAGGAAGGTCATACACCAACAAAATACTTGATTGAGGATCAAGTAGCCCCAAAACTTTTTCTGGGGTCTTAACCACCAAGGTCTAAGACCAAGGATCAACCCATGCCACAGACATGGGTACCCTAGACTATGTCCAGGGGCCCTAGGCTTATCTGGGGGCTTTAACTGCTTGGTCCTAGACCAAGAACCCCAGTCGTATACTGGGGGCCCTCTCAGGGGTCTTTACTGCTTGGTTCTAGACCAAGAACCCTAGTCGTATACTGGGCCCTCTCAGGGGTCTTATCCACCAAGGTACAAGACCAAAGATCAACCCATGCCACAGGCATGGGTACCCTGGACTATGTCCAGAGGCCCTAGGCTTATCTAGGGGATTTAACTACTTGGTCCTAGACCAAGAACCCCAGTTGTATACTGGGGGCCCTCTCAGGGGTCTTTACTGCTTGGTTCTAGACCAAGAAACCCCAGGGGTGCACTGGGGGCCCTAGGTCTCGACTAGGGTCTTTTCCATCCTCCCAGAGAATGGCTCTTGCAACGACTTTAAATTTAACACTCCCTCTCAGCAAGAGAGGCATTCTCAGCTATACCAAGTGTGTCATGAAAGTAAACAAACTTTGTCAAGGACAATGACTTGATAAAAATATCTGCTATCTATTCTGTCGTTAGAATATTCTAAATGCTGAGAACGTTCTTCTGAACTATATCCCGGACATAGTGATATCTCATCTCAAAGTGTTTTGATCTGTCGTGAAACACTGAATTCACGATGAGCTTTACACAGTTATGATTGTCACAGTGAATGATTGTGGTTTCAAGCTCTGAACAAGTCGGAGAGTAGCTTCCTAAGCCACACTGCTTTTCTATTTACAACAATGTATTCTGACTCTTCAGTGCTTTGGGTTATGGAGCCCTGTTTCCTGCTGGATCAGGAAATCATTTCTGAACCCAATCCTGAAGCAATATTTGGAAGTGCTCTTCCGATTCACTATATTACCCATCCAAACTGAATCTGTAAAACCATGGAGCATTACAACTCCACTGGAAACATATCTCAGAATATGCTACACAGTAACTATATGTAAATGTTTCGGTTCACACATGAACTGGCTTAGAGCATTTACAGCATAACAGATGTCTGGCCTCGTATGTACGACATACATCAGGAATATAATGATCTGCCGATATAAGGTGGGATATTCTGGATCTAAAACTGTGGCCTAATCTCATAGTTTCTTTAGATTAGAGATCATTTGTGTGCTCATGGACTTGCAGTCCATCATGCCCAAACTACGAAGCACATCAACTGCATATTTACCTTGTGAGAGAAATATCTCTCCTGTTTTCTGTCAAAACTCCAAGCTCAGGAAGTAATGTAAAAGATCCAAGTCTTACATTCCAACTTCTGCTGAAGAGCTCCCTCTTAGTCTAAGCTATATATGCAAAGTTTCTTTTCCTGTAAGGAACAAATGAAGATTTTGAACAATCTTCATATAAGGATGAACCCAAGACACTGTCAATACTTTCACACTGAGCTCTCAGAACTTGTTATAATGTATGGGATTTTTTCCCACAGATAGCCTCTTGTTTGACTTCACTGTTTGAGAAGAAAATCTTAACATCTATCAGATGTAGTGTCCAAAACAAAAACCGGCAAAAGATCCTGATGGAGGTAAGGATCTTGTCATGAGTCACAAATATACCCTCCATACAACCATCTGTTGTAGGCTTTATTTTATAAGGCCAATGGAGGTCTTGAAAGGATGATGACTCAAAGAATAGAAGGTAGGGTTCTATGGTGCTGCAAAGGTAGGGCCCTAGAATCAAAACCCTAGGGGAAAGAGGCTCACTCCGGTGTTTCTTAAGCAAGGCCTCGTGCTCTTTCCTCCTTCTCTAAATCAACTTGGCAAAATGGCTAGCCTAAAGAATAAGTCTAAGGGAGAAAGTGTTGCAAAGGAAAGGCTTTCAAACCCTAGAAGGTGAAAACCCTAGGTGTAGGGAACCTAGGCCTAGGACGTCTCCTTTTTTCAACTTATAAATTCAATGCTAGCTCAGAAGAAACAAGACAAGTGTAGTAAAGGCTAGGCTCTATCTCTTTCCTTCAATGGCTGCAAAATATTTCTCAACAAGGGGACATGTAACAATAACCTACTTGTGTGCTTGTTACCTAGGGTTTTAAATCAACAATACAATAAGTAAATGAAAGAAATTATACCTACAACCATTCATTTAAGAAGTTTTGCAAGAAAATTTACTTACATGTCATGAAGAAAAGCACAAGCAAACCCTAGTTGTAAACCTTCCTTGAGAGAAATGCCATAAATGCCAAAAATATCCTTCCAATAGCAAGTACACCTCACTTTAGACAACAAATCTACCCAAGTAGGGCGCAAAAATCAGATCTCACTTGTGTGAGTGAAGTGTGTTATGTCAAAATGAGGGAAAACATCCTTAATTTATATCATCCAATTACCTTTAATTAAAAATTAGGTCATTAAAACAGCCGACAAGGCTAATAACTAAAAATCATACTATTTTACATTAAACTTCCTAAAGAAAACCCTAAATGAGTAGTAAGCAGGACATATAGCCCCCTTGAGGGAGATGTTGGCCCTTTTTAGGGAAAATCTCAGCACGGGAAGACAAACGTTGGCCCTCTTTGGGACTCCAAACTCTGCCACACGTGCCAAACTGCCCTGTAAAGCTGCCAAGCGTTGGAGGTGATGTTATGGCTCCTAAATGATGTCATGGGGCATCAGAAAGCACGCGCTCCACCTGTAGTGGGTCAATCCCCCTGGGCTGGGTTCAACCAAGGTGTCCTGGATTAAAACGTCCTCCTTCTTCTCTTGTGCAAAGACTCGATCAATCATTGTCCTGTCTTTGCCCCTGATGAGGTCCCAACAACCATTTGATGGGCTCTTCAGCCCCATGGAGGTCTGAACTAATCATCTCCCCATGTGTACCGGTCCACTTGGTACCTGTCCATCGGGCATGGTCCTGCACATCAAAAACTTTGCCCTCCATGGGCTCATTAGTCCTTGGGATCATAGCAATGTCAATCATATTTCATCATTAATTTTATCAAATGCATACAAGCATATCATCTAATAGCTCAAAGACATTACAATGACCTACTATACAAAGCTGAAGAAAAAGACAAGGTAACCTATTGGGCCAGCATCCATAAGAAAGGGAAAGTTCCCAAAGGATATCATCCAAGCCATGTAATACGAGGTGGTGTGGTTTAAGGATGTCCAGACATAGTGAAAGACAGGGGTGAATTTTATCCGTGGGTGCCTTTGTAGGAGGTGAGTTGTACCTGTCATGGATGCAATTCTTTCCAAGCCCTTTATCACCTTTATTCTTTCTTTTCTTTATTGCTTTTTCTTTATTTTTATTTCAAGGTCTAACTAGAGGACATTGTCTTGGCATGGTGACCAGAGCTGACAGTGTTACCCACGAGTACTTTCACAGAGATAATAAGGCTGGCTCGTGATGAGACCCCCTTTCCCTTGGCCATGCAACCAAAGGTCACTGCTCTGGCGTGGTAACTAGATAATGGCAATGTCATACTATTAGGTACCTATAAACATAATGGGTTGGCTCGTGATGAGACCCCCCATCCTCTTGGCTAGGTCTTGTTTGGTATATTTTCTTAGGGTCCCTCTTGTTTCTTATTGAGAGGCCTTTTATTGCCTTCTCGGGGATCCTTGGGTGAGGCATCTCTAGGTTTTATTTTATGGCTTTTATCTCTTACCAACTGCTTTTACCCCCTGGGCCTTTGGCCCCTTCTTCCCATAGGATAAAGTGTAACCCCATAAATAGGTCATCGTAATGTCTGGACTAGGGGAAAGGGATAGATGAATGGGAGATAAAATGTAAAAGTGATATAATGATGGGAGCGGACGATGGCTTTTTAAAATCCCCCCTGGTGGCTAACCAAAACCTATGGATACAAGCCTGCTAGGGCACCCCGTTAATCCCCCCAACCATGGTCAAGTGGGTTAGTGTAAGATCCAAGCAGTTGTCAGAAATGTAAGGAATCTAATGCATGTATTTGAAAGTTATAATGATCAAACATGACACATACCATGATACCTGGACCAATTACCTCATGGAGCAAGAGTCTTCTCTGATGCAAGTCCAAGCCGAAGGTGATGGATGTTGCTGCTGCTGACAGGACAAGTCTGATGAGGAAGAAGAAAGATGG
Organism: Picea engelmannii; assembly: GCA_009831015.1. Taxonomy (NCBI): domain Eukaryota; kingdom Viridiplantae; phylum Streptophyta; class Pinopsida; order Pinales; family Pinaceae; genus Picea; species Picea engelmannii. The sequence continues at coordinate 32,165 of ML789123.1, read as the reverse complement.
GCCCTCCAGGGCCATGCTCAGGTTAATCCTGCTCTCGGTACTCCATGTCTAGGACATGTGGGCCTCGAGACATGATATCCTAGTTATCCCTAGAAATCGGGGATAACATAGGGGATTAAATTTTGTTTCATGAGTTGAGGGTTAGCCAGGCTACATTCTAGATGATATAGATTTTTCTATCATCAAGAAGAAATGGTTATGGCTCTAGGGACGAACATATCAGGACTCAGGAGCATGGTTCAACTAATTTTCAAAGAGTGCAAAAAGTATAATACAAAAATATGAAGTTGAATGCTTGAGTACTTCAATCAAAGGAATTATGTTTGTTGAAGGTCTTATGCAGATTTTCGAGGGCATGCTTACCCAATGCATCTGTATTTAAATCATCTAGGTTCAGACGTGTGTCAAGGACTTCTAGAATTTGATAAGGGTCGACCATTAGGAAAGACAAGGATTTATTGGCTTAAGATACATTTGGCCAACTTATATGGTGGTGGTGTAGACAAATATTCTTTTGAGGGCCGACTAACATTTGTTATCGAAAAATGATATGAAAAATTACTGTGATGTTCAGTCACTTAATATATCTACTACACGGATTAACTGTGTATATGACAGTTAACATTGGTTGTTATTTGAAACTAGATGGATTAGCTGTATATATAACAATAACATTGGTTGTTATTTGAAACTAAACTTGGAATATATATGTGTTGTATATCTGCAGGCCAAATCTGCTATAGTTGTTGAAGTATTTAAATTTGTCTTTTTTCACCCCTTGTTCTGACCGAGTATTGGGATATTGAATTTTACATGGTTTGGCATTTTCAAATGTCTTGGCATGAGAGATTATGAGCTTTATATATGTAGTCCAAATCTGTTATGGTTGTTTCAAATTGCTACAATTTGCATTCTATGAATTTGCTCTTCTGCTCAATGTATATATACAGAACACTTGCATGCTATGTGTGAATTTGTTGTGTTAGCCAAAGGATACAAACAAATACCTGCAATGACTTCAAGTTGTATTATTGATGATATAATTGTCTGCTAAATGTCAAACAAATTGTCATAGGTTTCAGTGAAGGCTCTGGAATTTCTGTTGCTCAACTATCTCATTGCTATATAGGATCTTGTATTGGATGGCACTTGTTTCGACATACTGAAGAAAGTACAGTATTATTTTGATCCTATCTAAAAACAGGGACTTACTCTCTAGTATATTTTTGCAGTCTTATTACGCATGATTGCACTTGAGCTTTTGGACTTTAGCTCAACAATTGTGAGTTCGTGTGATAACACACCCGAGACATATCCTAGTGATCCTAAACCTCATTAGACAAGACCCCCTTTACCATTGGAAGTTAGTGCTCCTCCTCAACCAACCTTGCCTAAGACTGATGATATAGATTTAAATATTGATATGGCTAGTATCTTAGCAAAGGTTAATGTACCTATCCCTCTTAGTATTGATATTGTATTTTTTTTTTAAATACCTACAACATAGTCTCTATTGCGACATCTTGGAGTGTCGCTCCCATAGCAACCACGTCGGAGATGATACCTCTTAATGTCACTCTTCCCATGTTCTAGACATCTCTCTTGCCACATTCAAGATGTCGGTCTTGCCACATTCAAGATGTCTCTCTTGCCACGTTCCAGACGTCCCTCTTCCAACATTCAAGACGTCGGTCTTGAACGTCTCTCTTCCCACGTTCTAGACGTCTCTCTTGCCACCTTCAAGACGTCGGTCTTTCCACCTTCAAGATGTCTCCCTTGCCACGTTTAAGACATCTCTCTTGCCACGTTCAAGACGTCGGTCTTGCCACGTTCCAGACGTCTCTCTTGCCACGTTTCAGACGTCTCTCTTGCCATGTTCAAGACGTCGGTCTTGCCACATTCAAGACATTGCAATAACGACGAAATCTATGTCGTCGGAAAAGAGACGTCATGTGAAACGATGTTTGAGGGGGTTTTTTGTTTGTTGTTCTCCCGACAATATAAAGTGGCAATTGAGTCGAACGCACCGTCGGAATTTGACCCAAATGTACTAGTGTGGTGTTCTCCATCTAGATCAAGAACGTTGGTAATGGTGGCAATGGAGAAAAACTTCCCCTCAAGGGTATATTTCTTGGACCCAATTTGTGACTGATATTTACGAATGCTTTGACACGGACACCAACCATTTGGGTTGTTTGACAAAGTTGAAGCAATCTGGAATAGTAGAAGACTTCATAGCTGCCTTTGAATGCCTGGCTTTTCAAATAGAGGGCATGACTGATGCTTTCTTTCGAGAGTGTTTTATTAGTGGCCTCAAGGAGGAGATTCAGGCCCATGTCCTCATGGCTCGACCCTCAACTTGGGTGGAGGCTACTAAAAGAGCTAAAGAAGCACAACAGGTGGTATCATCTCAAAACCAAAAACCCTCCTTTATCCCTCGCCCTAAACCCGTCACTCCCACTACTCCCTCCGCCCCATTAAAAATCCAAAAATTGACCAGGGATGAAATGGCTGAACACCAACTCAAAGGCCTTTGTTATAATTGTGATGACAAATATTTCCTGGGCCACAAGTGTAAGGAACAAAATCTTTTTATGGCCATCTTTGAAGACATTTCAAAAGAGGATGTTGAAACTCCCCTTGTGTCTGAGTCACCTGAAATCACTGACATAACCCCTCCCTTAGACCCTCCCGAAGTAGAACCTATCATTTCCCTCAATGCTCTCATTGGTTTTTCTACTCCCCAAACCCTCAAGTTAATCGGTTACATCAAGCATCGGAAGGTCATCATTTTGGTTGATAGTGGAAGCACCCATAATTTTATTCATCAGCGCATTGCCCAAGAAACTCATTGCTACATCCATGCTGTCAATAATTTACAAATCATGATTGCCAATGGGGGTTCCATGAAATGTGGAGGGCGCTGTGAAAATGTGCGTCTCCAAATCGGTGACTACCACCTAAAATCCCATATGTTTGCTATCAACATGGGTGGTTGTGACATTATGTTGGGTGTCAACTGGCTAAGAACTTTGGGTCCCATTCTCATGGATTTTAAGGCATTAACCATGCAATTCGACCAGGAAGGCCACCAATATAAATTCCAGGGCATCACTATTGGTTCACTTGAGGTCATTAGTTCCCATCGCATGGAAAAGCTTCTCAAAAAAGGTCATTCTGGTGTCATTGCCCAACTCCATGCCATTCAAGCAACAGAAACACCCCCGATGCCGCATGACCTCCAAGCTCTCCTTTCTAAACATCAAATGGTATTTTCCACTCCCCAAGGCCTCCCTCCTTCCCATGGTGTTCATGATCATTCCATTCCCCTTGTACCCAGAAGCCTTCCTCCCAATATTCGTCCATATCTCCACCCCTTCTCACAAAAAAATGAAATTGAGAAAATGGTCCAAGAAATCCTTAATGCAGGCGTTATCCACCATTGTATGAGCCCTCACTCTTCTCTTGTAGTCATGGTCCTGAAGAAAGAAGGCTCTTGGAGAATGTGTCTTGACTTCCGTGCCCTCAACAAACTGACCATTAAAGACAAATTTCCCATTCTTGTCATTGATGACCTCCTGGATGAATTGAGTGGCGCCCAATTCTTTACTAAACTTGATCTTCGCTCGGGCTATCACCAAATACATATGAAAGAGGTAGACATTCCCAAGATGTCCTTTCGCACTCATGAGGGACACTATGAGTTTTTGGTCATGCCTTTTGGCTTGTGTAATGCTCCCTCCACCTTCCAAAGCCTCATGAATCATGTCTTTCGTCCCTTTCTCCGTCATTTTGTCTTAGTTTTCTTTGATGATATCCTCATCTATAGAAAACCTGGACTGACCATCTTACTCATGTGGATCAAGTTCTCCATCTCCTCTCCCAGCACCAACTTTTCCTGAAACAGTCTAAATGTGCTTTTGGTGCCTCAGAAGTAGAATACTTGGGTCATCTGGTTGGCAAGGATGGCGTCAGGGCGGATCCTAAAAAGATTGAAGCTATACAAGATTGGCCACACCCAAAAACTCTCAAAAGCTTGCGTGGATTTCTGGGCTTAACAGGGTATTATCACAAGTTTGTTAAGAACTATGGAAAGATTGCAGCACCTCTCACTACTCTCCTCAAAAAGAACTCTTTCACTTGGACTCCAGCCGCTGCTCAAGCTTTTCAAACCTTGAAGACGACCATGTGCACCACTCTGGTTTTGGCCCTTCCTGATTTCACAAAGACCTTTGTGTTGGAATGTGATGCCTCAGGGAAAGGAATTGGTGCTATCCTTATGCAAGAGGGTCGACCTTTGGCCTTCACCAGCAAGAAACTGTCTGAAATGAAACTGGGCAAACCCATTTATGAAAAGGAAATGTTGGCTATTATGCATGTCGTTGAGCTATGGTGCCCTTATCTCTTGGGACAACGCTTCCAAATCAAGACCAACCATCAAAGCCTCAAGTACTTTTTGGAACAATGCATTTCCTCACAGGAGCAACAAAAATGGGTGACTAAGCTCTCTGGTTATGATTATGAGATCATTTACAAGAAGGGAAAAGACAATGTAGTGGTGGATGCACTGTCCTGAAAATATGAAGAAGAAGGATCCCTTTTTTCTCTTTCCTTCATTGTACCTAATTGGCTCCAAGCTGTGCGACAAGAATGGCTTCAAGACCCCAAAAGTTCGCATCTAATCCAACAATTGCAGAGCAAGGCTCCGGCTCCCCCAGAGTACTCTTGGCTATAGGATGAGCTTCGATACAAAGGTCGTTTGTATTTAAGTAAACAATCAAAGATTAAATCCACGGTACTTTCTGAGCTTCATGCTACACCCACATCGGAGCACTCAGGGTTCACCAAAACATATGACCGAGTCAAATGTTCTTTTTTTTGGGATGGTATGAAATAGGACATCTGTAATTTTGTAGCATAATGTGAGTTGTGTCAACGCAATAAGGGAGAAATAGTCAAATATCCAGGCACACTACAACCTCTTCCGATTCCACTAGCTATTTGGAAGGATGTCTCTATGGACTTTATTACCGGCTTACCCAAATCAGGGAATAAATCAGTCATAATGGTGGTTGTGGATCGTCTTTCCAAGTATTCTCATTTCTGCGCTCTTCAACACCCATTTACTGCATCCACGGTGGCTCAAATTTTCATGGACCAGGTCTTCAAGCTTCATGGCATGCCACACTCTATTGTTTCTGATCATGACCCAACTTTCACAAGCAATTTTTGGCAAGAACTGTTTAAGCTCCAGGGCACCTAATTGCATCTCAGCACAACTTATCATCCCCAGACTGATGGTCAAACGGAAGTTGTCAAAAAGTGTTTGGAAACATATCTAAGGTGTTTTTCTTCTGAAAAACAACATCAGTGGGTTCAATGGCTACCCCTAGCCGAATGGTGGTACAACACTTCCTACCATATAGATACTCGCATGATTCCTTTTGAAGCAGTATATGGACAGAAGCCACCTTCAGTTCTCTCATACTTACCGGGTACCTCGAAGGTCCAGGCGGTTGACAAAACACTTACAGTTCGAGAGGATATTCTTCGTACCCTTAAAGAGAACTTGGTCATGGCACAAAATCGCATGAAGCAACAAGCAGATCAAGGTCGCTTTGAATGTCAATTTGCAGAGGGGGATCAGGTGTTTCTGCGACTACAACCATACAAGAAAAATTCCCTCAAGGCTGAGCATTGTCAGAAGCTAGCACCCAAATTTTCTGGTCCTTATACAGTTCTCAAACATGTGTGACAATTCACATATCAGTTAGCTCTGCCCAGTCAGTCGAAGCTACATCTAGTTTTCCATGTTTCATGCTTAAAGAAGGTGATTGGAACTCGGTGCCAAATTCAAACCAACCTTCCTAAGTTAGCTGAAGAAGGATCGATTTGGCTATAGCTAGAAGCAGTTTTGGACTAGCATGAGCGTTGCCTGCATCAACAAACCATCAAGGAAGTGCTAGTCCAGTGGAAAGATACGAATCCAACAGATGCCACTTGGGAACCAGCTACCATTCCGCAGCAGTTTCTTCATCACAAGCCTTGAGGACAAGGTTGTTTTTAAGGGGGCGGACATGTTAGGGTCCTAACCTGCACATAGGTAGATTAATATATTCGGATGTAATAAAGGTCAATATTAATAAGGCCTTTCAATAAAATAGAATAAGGCGGATGTAAGAAGACCTAATAGATGCTTCCGCTTCTAGAAGGATCTTCCTCTAGATGCTTCTCTTGATAGACATTTTGTATAAATAAGGGTCGAGGGTATGAAAACCCTAGCTTGGAGATTATTGTAATAGAGCGTTGCTCGATTGGAGGTTGCCCCCTTGAAGAGGCCTGTGAACATTGTTTTCTGAATCAAAGTGTTATTTCTATTGCTGTTCTTATATCATTTCTATGTTATTGTGGAGATTATGCTGGATATTTTACTATTATTCTGCCATTTCTAGCATTTTATTTATGTTCTGCATATTTTTTATATCTGGTATCTTGCACTCACCTTTGTCTTCCATTAAAGGGACACGCAAATATGATCAGAATTGATAGGGAAATATATCTAAAACATATTGTCACCAACTTAGAAACCCTTAATGAACCCTCATCGACAGATTTCCCCATGCTAGGAAATTATTCCTGTGACTCTGATTTCCAGAATTTCTCCCACATCTCATATGATTTCCCTCTTACTCAAAACTCTGAAATGATTTTTCAAGAGAAATTGTTGACGATAGTAGCGAAAACCCTTTTCTATCAAGAACCTACGTTAGAAATCACGGAACAAACAGGAGAAAAAGAGGAAAGTGACAAGAAAGAGGAAGCTGATAAGTTTTTCCCACAAGTCTGGACCTTATATTTTGATGGATCTAAATTGTAAGAAGGGTCAGGGGCAGGGTGAATCCTCATTGATCCAAATGGTAAACGACATTTCCTGTCCTGTAGACTAGAATTCAAATGCACAAATAACACCGTTGAGTATGAAGCTCTAGTACAGGGGCTAAAGAAAGCCATAGAATTGAAGGTTTTCAAAGATTCTGAAATCATTGTTAGACAAGTAAGGAGCACTATACATTGCAACTCCCCACACCTGAGGAATTACCAACAGGAAGTGCACAGGCTAATAGAGAATTTTGAAGCCTTCAACATTAGAACGATCCCCAGAGCAAAGAAAATTATTGCTGATTCTCTGGACACTATTGTTTCAAGGCTATCACCTCTAGAAGATTATGAAGCCTCCTGATTCACTATGGAGCTACTTTACAAACCGTTGATGCCCAACAATATTTCTAATTGGAAGGTCTTTGAAGGAGATGGATAGATCATAAACGTTTTGACCAATCAGGATAATTTTAAAGACTAGGTTATTGATGATGAAGTATTCCAGGAATAATCAATAGAAATCGATCCTCAGACAGATCAATCGACTAAAAAAACTAGATCTCACACGATACCAAAGGGAATAGCCAATTTAGAAAACCTTTTTTTATCTAAGAGAAATATTTAAAGGGTCAAAGAACTCAAAGATGGGTAGTTCATATCCCATGCGTGAAACTATAAATCTAGGAACCCCAGAAAACCTCAAGAATGTAAATCTCAGCAAGAAAATATCTAAAGAGGAAAGGAGGGCCTATCTCAAACTTTTCAGACAATATCAAGATGTCTTTGCGTGGTCCTACTAAGATTTGAAAACTTATGATAATTGTATCATTCAACACACTATCCTGTTAAATCCCGAAGTGAAACCCTTCCAACAGAAGATACGGAAGTACTACCCATCACTGGAACCTTGCATGTGTCAGGAGTTGAAGAAAATATTAGATGCCAAAATTATCTTCCAGGTTAGACACTATGCATGGGTAGAAAATTTGGTTCCTGTGAAGAAAACATTTGGGGAAATCCGTTTATGCGTATATTTCAGAAATCTCAACAGAGCTTCAGAAAATGACAACTACCTACTCCCACCAATGGAGCAACTCTTGCATACAGTTTATGGCTCTAAGATTTTATCCCTACTGGACGGTTTCTCAGGTTACAACCAGGTTCTAGTCTCAAAAGAAGACCGCTTGAAAACTACCTTCTGAACCAAGTGGGGAACCTTCTCTTATAAACATATGCCCTTTGGGTTAATCAATGCAGAAGAGACCTTCCAAAGGTCCATGGATGTAGCGTTTCGGGGACTAATCAACAAATGTGTAGTGGTTTACTTGGATGACGTGACTATGTATTCAAAGAATAGAGAAGATCACATCCAACATTTAACCCAGATTTTAGAAAGGTGTAGGAAATATGGTATATCCTTAAACCCTAAGAAAACTATCTTTGGCGTTGAGTAGGGGAAGTTGTTAGGTCATATTATATCCCAATCAGGAATTCACATAGACCCAGAATGAGTAAAGGCTATAGATCAACTTCCATTACCACACAACAAGAAGGCGATGCAATTGTTTTTCGGAAAGATCAATTTTGTGAGGAAATTCACTCCCAATTTCACTGAAACTATCAAACCCTTACAAAAATTGATCCATAAAGACATTGAATTTAAGTGGGATGATGAACGAAAGAGTTCTTTCAACGATATTAAGACTGAAATATCTCATGCTCCAGTGTTGTGAAGCCCCAATTTAAAGAAAGATTTTTTCCTTTATACTTTATCCTCTAACCAATCGTTAGCTGCAGTATTAACTCAGAAGGATGATGACAACAACGAGGCCCTGATATCGTTCATGAGCACTAATCTCTAGGAGGGCGAACTAAATTACCCCGCTATACACAAGCATGCCTATGCGGTATATAAGGCAGTGAAACACTTTAGATCTTACATCCTTAAGAACCATACCAAATTCATCGTGCCTCACCCCGCAGTTCGATCCTTATTCACTCAACAAGAGATGGGGGAAAGAAGAGGAAACTGGATGGCAGTAGTCCAAGAATTTGATCTAGATATAAAACCTACTAAATTGGTTAAGAGATAGGGATTGTGCAAATTGGCAGTTGAAGCCCAGGACCAAGAAAATGAAGACCTAGGTTGGGAGAATGAATTAGCATTGTGGTGTAGTGAAGCTCCATACATCTACCTAGGGCAAGAGTCTTGGTATGAAAAACTGAATTATCTCCTGCATCATGGAACTTGCCCAGAAATACTAAGTACTAGGGAAAGGAGAGCCCTCAGGTTAAAATCAACACAATATCGCCTCATAAACTCAGTGATCTTCTGTGTTAATTACGATAGGGTAATTTTAATATGTCTCGAATGTGAATATGTAGAAAAAGTTCTTAAGGAGCTCCATGATGGTCCTACCAGTGGACATTTCGCCGGAAACACCACCACTCATAAAATACTGAGAGCTGGCTATTATTGGCCTACTTTATTCAGAGACACTCACACATACGCTAGAAACTGTAAGACTTGTCAAATAAGTGTGGAGAGGGAGAAGTGCGTAGCTATCCCACTCCAACTGGTGGTTGTTTCCAGGCCTTTCAAGAAACGAGGGTTAGATATCATAGGAGAGATTACACCGAGTTATTCAAAAAAACATAGGTACATAGTGACTGCCACAGACTATTTCAAAAAATGGGAAGAGGCCATCCCTCTAACTCATGTAAACAAGAAGGTGGTGATCCAATTCATAGAACAACAACTAATCACAAGGTCTAGAGTGCCTTCTGTCCTTGTTTTTTATAATCCATCTTACTTTTCTTCCACCCTGTTAATGGAGTTTTCTCTAGACAAAGGAATCATAATTAGATACTCTACAAACTATTATCCACAAGGAAATAGAGTGGCAGAATCAACTAATAAGAACCTAGTGAGGATATTGAAGAAAACAGTTACAGACAACTAGAGGAATTGGCATAGCTCACTTCATAATGATTTATGGGCCGATAGAGTTACACCAAAGGAATCCATTGGGAATTCTCCATACTTTCTGGTATACGGACAAGAAGTCATTCTCTCGAACGGGCTATATCTTACATCCCTTCAACTTGCTCAAGAGTCAAGAGGAAAACCCTCGTCAGTCATACAACAAAGAATTGACACCCTTCTCATGTTAGAAGAGGAAAGGGAGAAAGCTAAATCAAAGTTCATAGCTCACCAGTAGATAGTTAAAAGGTGGTTTGATAAGCATAAGTCTAAAGAGAAGAATTTTGAGGTAGGAGACTTAGTCCTGAAGTGGGACAGAGCAAATGAGCCTAAAGGAAAACATTCTAAGTTTTAGAATCTGTGGCTCGGACCTTTCTAGGTGACCGAGAATATTAGGTTAGGAACGTATCGACTGCAAAATTTGAGGGGGGAACTTGATTCCCTCCTGGTGAATGGCCAAGCCCTAAAACAATATTTTCATTAAAAAAAAAAAATTATTATTTAATGATTTCTATGTGTATTTTCACGATGTTGGTTTCAGCTAGGTCGATTGCGAAATTTATTTTTTATTTTCTTATTTCTTGCTATAGTACTTCTGCACTTTTGAATATTGTGTTTAGAAACACCGTGGTTCACTTAAATTCATGCAATATAGGCGAACTTTGTTCCTAACTCATCACTCACATACAACACAAGAAACGTTGGGGAACCTGCGATTGTTTTGAGGGGTTCTCTATCTAACCTGCACAGATGAAAAACTTTGGAGAAATGAAAAAGTGTCTGCCTGGTGGTCTGGTGAAATCTTAAGGGAAATATGGTAAGGTGGAAAGGACTACATGTACCTCAAAGACATAGATAGAAAAAAAATTCACCTTAACCATCTCATTTTTTGGAAATAACAGATGTCCTCCTCTCCCACTCACTCAGGGAATTCTTCCAAAATAAAAATCAACTATATCAAATGAGCAAACAGTAGGAGAGGGTATGCATATAACTCCGTCGGGGCTATGGATGCTCGCTGGCAGTGGAGCAAGGTCTGTGACGTCGGGGTGACTCCAACGGGGCTATGGACGCTCCCTGACAGTGGAGCGACATCGTAGAAAGTGAATGAGGGTAACTAAAATGCCTAGTGCCAGTGAATGCTTTACTAGACTCTTTTCAAATGGGGCGTGAGTCAAGGTTACAAGAAACGAAGGTTGAAAACCCCATAAACAGGCCTAGATGCATCAACCGGGGAATTTCAAATGCAAGGGTAAAAGAGGCACTGATAAAAACCAGTTAAGTTCTTCACCAGATTTTGCATCAGTCAAGCCCGAGGAAGGAACAAAAATTTTGATTTTTCCCAGTAAGTCACCATTCGTTGAGCACTCAACACACCCTAAAAATCCTATGTCAAGTTTTTCACTTTTTGGGTACCACTTGATCTTTACACTGTTTGATTGGGCTTCCTTTTGAGAAATGTTTTGCCTTTGCTTATTCTCTTGAATCTCATTAGCTATTCAGGTTTGTTTGAATTTATGAAACCCCATGACTTAAAAGGGATTAACACTTAAATAAGGAATCAACAACCAAAAGACTTCACCCGACACGCTCAGATTCGGCATTGGAAGGAATTCAAAGAAGGAAAAGAACCATTCGAGAAACCTCAGTCACCAAGCGCCAATATTTATCGATATCAGTAAAAGGAAGTTTTTCTTTTACAATAAGTATCGCATAAGGATATCGCTAATAATCGATCCCCTTTGACATCGGTAAACGAAGAGGGGAATAGATTTTAACAAAGAAAGAAATGATATTGTTGATAGCCGATGCCCGATGCACTTATCGGAACCAGGGAAAGCCTAAAAGGATTGCCACAAACATTTGGACCGCATTAAAAGATACTCCCAATCACCGATTCTCGATGCATTTCAGCATCGGGACATTTTCGAGGAAGTTTATCCGAAGGTAAACACTTGAAAGGTTTATCGTCGATCACCGACCTGGATACTCTTTCGACATCGGCAGGATAAGGTTTGTTTTAGAATGAATAACTTAAGTAAATTCCCGACTTCGATTAACACACATGAATTAGGTCACTGGTCTTCAACACCATGTTCTTGTAATATACCAGATATAAAAAGTATGCAGAACAAATATAAAATGCTAGTAATGGCAGAATAACATCAATATATCCAAAACAATCACCACAATAGCACTGAAATGATATAAGAATAACAACGGAAATAACACTTTGATACTAGAAATCAATGTTCACGGGCCTCTTCGAGGGGGAAACCTCTAGTTGAGCAGTGCTCTATTACAAAAATATCCAATATAGGGTTCTCATACCCTTGACTCCTATTTATACTAAATATGTTTATCAAAAGAAGCATCTAGAGGAAGATCCTTCTAGAAGTGAAAGCTTCCATTAGGTCTTCTTACATCCGACTTATTCTATTCTATTGCAAGGCCTTATTAATATTGACCTTTATTACATCCATATATATTGTTCTACCTATGTGTGGGTTTGGACCCTAACATGTCCTCCCCCTTAAAAACAACCTTGTCCTCAAGGCTTGAGATGTTGAAATTGCTGCAGAATGGTAGTTGGTTCCCAATTGGCATCTGCTGGAGTTGTATCTTTCCACTGGATTAAGACTTCCTTGATGTTTATCTCATGCAGGCGATGCTCATGCTGGTCCAAAACTACTTGTGGTTGGATCCAAATGGATCCTTCTTCGGCTAACTCGGGAAGGTTGGTTTGAATTTGGCACTTAGTTCTGATCACCTTCTTTAGGAAGGAAACATGAAAAACAGGATGTAGCTTCGAATGACTGGGAAAAACTAACTAATAGTCCACTTGTACCACACTCTTGAGAACTATATAAGGACAATAAAATTTGGGCGCTAGCTTCTGACAATCCTCGACCTTAAGGGAATTCTACTTGTAAGGTTGCAGGCGAAGAAACACCTGATCCCCTTCTTCAAATTGACGTTCAGAGCGACCTTGATCTGCTTGTTGCTTCATGCGATTATGTGCCATGACAAAATTTTCTTATAGGGTACATAGAATAGCCTCTCAAACTGTAAGTGTTTGTTCAACTACCTGGACCTTTGAGACACCATCTAAGTATGAGAGAACTGAAGGTGGATTCTGTCCATATACTGCTTCAAAAGGAGTCATGTGTGTAGTTGTATGGTATGAAGTGTTGTACCACCATTCAGCTAGGGGTAACCATTGAGTGATCCAGATTTTATGAGCAGAACAAAATGAATACAGATTATTAATAGGTGCTTAACAAAAAATAACAGAGATACAGTAAAACTGGTTTTCTATTCAATAACGAAATAAGCTGAAACTATAAAATGCAACGGAAACAAGCTTGTTGGAATGGTAGCAGCGTATCTCTGAGAAGAAATGTGACGGCAGCACGCATTTGCAAGAAGAAGGTTAAAATGAGGCTCTAAAGGCCTTTTTAAAATAATCAAGAATGCCAAAAACCCTATACATCCAAAAACCTAACCCTAGGAGATGAAGCACCAAAAGTCATGTGGGCCCCATTTGGGTAAGTTAGTACATCAAATTCCCGGGGTCGTAACTTTTGCATACGATCTCTGTTTTAGGTGTGTGATAGCCCATTGGAAAGGTATCATCAAGGAGATTCATTTTGGGGGCTCAATCATGCCTTTGGAAATCATTGAGGAGATCTATCCTGAAAAACCTTCATTTAGGCCCTCAAAATGGCCCCGGAAGTTAAAACTGCTAAAAATAGTAAATTGCCAAAATTGTCATAAAACTATTTTGAGCCAGTTGGAAAAGGTGGGTGGCCACCAATATCCATATAGATCAATCCTCCCTCCTTAGGAAGAAATGGTCTCCATTGCGTTGAGGCCCCCCATCAAATGAGGAAATTTGTACTGAATTTGGCCTCGAGTGAGCCACTTGCCTTGGTGCAGGAGATGCCCTGCATTGACTGTTAGAAAAACAGGACCGCGGAGCAATAAAATAAAACAAATGCAGAAACAAAAAACACATAAGACACACAATACAAGAGAGACACAGATTTACGTGGTTCACCCAGTGTGGGCTACGTCCACCAGAGAAATTGCCAGGTCCTTCCTTTATTATT
>ML789122.1:512906-531510 GCA_009831015.1 Picea engelmannii | reverse complement strand
GAAACTAATTTCTTGCTCAGTTTCAGTTGGTCTTCAAGATTGAAGATGAAGATGAGAAATTTGCCAGGTCCAAGAAGGTTCAGAGTCCAGCATATACAATAGCGGTGGAGTTGTTGAGATCAGTCTCCAAGTGGGATATTGTTGGTTGTGGAGCCTGATTATCTTCCTATTTCAGAGGTCCTTGCTTTCAGCCGTGTCTATACCCCATGAAGTATTTACACCCCAGAAGTATGTACACTCTTCCACGCGGGGGAGTGCAGAGGGGCGGTACCCCCTCTGCGGGGTCCGGGGGGTCCATCCCCCTAGCTGGGGGGTCTGGGGGCAAGCGGGGGTTCGGGGGCGAAGCCCCCGAAGCAAAAATTGCCTTATAAAAGTATATTGTAATTTCATTGTAAATCTGGAACGTTCATTATAAGGTCGCAGATCTAACGATAGAGATTATGTTAGGGTTTTTTTCCCTAGAAGGCAACCCTCTTTTATGAGGGAAATGTATTGCGGCTAGGTACGAGTGTGAATATTGTATTCTGAGAGAGGAGATTGTGAGAGAAAAAAGAGGAAGTTACAGCGGGTTTTGTTGTAGGTTGTATCCCTTCATTTGCTGGATATAATAAAGGAAGGACCTGGCAATTTCTCTGGTGGACGTAGCCCACACTGGGTGAACCACGTAAATCTGTGTCTCTCTTGTATTGTGTGTCTTCTGTGTTTTTGTTTCTGCATTTGTTTTATTTTATTGCTCCGCGGTCCTGTTTTTCTAACACATTGTTGTTTTCAAAATGCTTTTCCAATGGCACCAAACCTTTGGAATAATGTTATTTTTGAGCTGCACTATATCTCTTCCAACAATCTAATTTTGAAAACAATCATCATTGGTTAACACAGTTGCATCTTCATTCTCTTCACAACAACACTCATCATCAATATTTGAATTAGAAAATTCATCGCTCATCTGAAGGAATCTTTTGACATGTTTGTCATCTTCAAATATTTGACAATATTTAATGTTTTCAATTACTGATGGCCTATGCTTGACTTCAATTTCATAATTTTTATTTGGAAAGATTGGAATTTTGGAAACAAAGGATGAAGCAGCTAAAACATTTGCAATTCGATTTCCCCCCTGAGGAATCACTGATAAATTGTATTCTGAAAAATCTTCAAGAAGATCAAGTACTATATTCCTATAATCCCTCAATATAGGATGCTTGGACTGATATATACCCTTTACTTGATTTTTGACAAGCTCAGAATCTCCATGTACAACTATCCTCCTAGCACCCAATTCTTTTAAAGTCTTCAATCCCAAAATGAGTGCCTCATATTCATCCATGATATTGGTGCAATCAAAAGCAAGTTTGTAAGAACAAAGTTTGGTACCTATCTTGGGAGGGTTAATCCACACATCAGCTCCTTCTCCTTCTCTGCTAGCAACTCCATCAAAACTCATGTTCCATATCTCATCCTCTGCATTGTTTTGTGATCTATAATTTCCTATGTTTAATGATCAAATTTGTCTTTGGTGGTCATGACAGTCATTGGCTCTTCCTCTTCAAAAATCAAGTCATGTTAGAAAATAGAGGAACCAACTCAGTATCTATAGAGTAAATGGGATGGTTGCTTGGTTGGGTTTTTCTACTCACCATGTACTTGAGCAACACTTATCTATACAACCTCCTTTCTTGGCCAAAAACAGGGATAGTAGCATATGACATGTCCATTTGAAATGTCCCTTTCAACTTTGCAGCCCAAGATCTAGATAATAACATGCCAAATTTAGGAGGGATGTCAGCAACCACCACATCCATGATCATATTTTTTGATGGAATTTGAGACAATGATAAGACCAGATCTTTGATTAAACCCAAGCATTTCACCTTCCTTGAATCAAAAGAGAAAATATCCTTGTAAGGCCTTGTAATATCTAGGCCCAACTCATCCATGACTACCTTGGGCATCAGATTATGTGATGCTCCTAAATCTAACATAGCATTATGTAAGGTCATGTCATGAATTTTAATACTAACATAGAAAGGAGAGACATCGTCAACATCCCCACTTTCCTCCACATGTGGGCCAAAAAAGATAGCAGGGTGATCATCTTGCACATTCAAGGTGTCAGGGGCTTCTTCCATTTTGAGCATTTTAATTATCTAACATTTGTATTCACCATTTTTAATCTGCTCATGGAATGGAACAAAAATTTTGATTTATCCATTTCACTTTCAAAATGAAAAGGAGATGGGGTTTTCTCTAGCTCTTTGATGACTGCTTCCTTTCTTGCCTCAAGTATCTTCTTTGGGGGTTCCTCTTTGTATTTTCCTTTCTCCATTGCATCCTTTGTTGAATTTTCTTTCTTAGGTTGGCTTGAAGAAGGTGTATTGATCTAAAGTTCCCTTGTAGGATTTGTCTTTGGGAAATTTGTAGGCACATTTTTTCTTCTAAGGTTTTACTTTTTCTGAAACTACATAATATCATTTTGAACTCCCTTATTATACTCTTATGTTTCCATTGGAAACATACCATCATTATCCTACATAAACTTATCATTTGCATCCATAAATTGATCATGTTCTTTTTTAGTTAAGAACACATTGGTTTTTGTATCATCACAACAATGCATATTATCTTCAATTGTTTCATCAAAATCTTCATTTACATAGTTTTTTTGGAAAGGAGGTTTTATTTGTTGATCACCTTGATTTCTCTGGTCTCTTTGACTAATCTGTGGAACTGGACCTCTTCTAAAATTTTGATTTCTGGGATGAAAATCAGTTTGATCTCTGGTAGTAGGCTTACTATCCAAGAACATTATTTCTATGAATCTTTCCAAGTTTTCATCATCAAATCAAGGTTCTCATCTAATGATTGAGAAGTTGAGGGTTGTGATTCTCCTTGGACCTTGTTCACATATATGTCAGGATTATGATTGATCTTCCCTTATGCCATCAGATTTACCTCTAGTTCAATTGAATCACTCATAATATCATCTAGTGTATTGGATCTCCTTTCTCTCAACAACAAGGAAAAGTCGTTGTCAAAAGAATAATCATATCGAAGTTGGGCAACTCCAGGAGGGGGTTTTACTTCAATAGGAATTGAATTGTATTTTCATAAATCTAGTTGAAAACTCTTGTATTGTTTCATTTGGTGATATTTTTATGTTATTGTATTGAGTTAGCAACTGAAGAGGATTCTTCTTATCACCCCACCTTGCAAGGAAATGTGTTTCAAAATATGCGAAATTGGGGATGCTTGCTGCAGGAAGAGCTTTAAACCATTTCTTGACTTCTCCTGAAAGACTTTATCCGAACAACTTGGGTTTTGCATCCTCATGGTCTACCTCCTATAGGTAAACAAAATCATTAAACCAATATAAGTGTCTTTGGGCTAATATATTATCTTCAACATCGAATGATATGATTCTCTTATTATAATTTTGGGGTAAATCATGCAACTAGGCAGGAAAGGAAAGAGGAGAAAATATGGCTGCCATGGCTCTAGGAGGATTTTGGGCTATCTTAACAGTCTAAGTGGGGACATTCTGAATAGGAATAGTCTAAATGGGGAAAGTGGGAATCAAATACTGGATTTTTTTTTCATCAAATATAATTTCATCCAAATTAGATTATGATCTAGATCTGAACAAGTTTTGTTCAAATTTTAAATCAAATTCAAGGTCATCAATACATTTTACCCTGTCTTTGGGAAAAGATAGAATTTTTGTCTAGGAAAACAAATGATTTGACTATATTTTATTTTCTTTTGTGTAAGATTTTTCTAGGATCAGACACAGATGCTATAGGTTCTGGATCAGGGTTCCTTCTACTGTAAATTCTCTTAGGAGCCAAGATTTCTTATTTTGTCAAAAAAAAAAGTATGCTACTGATCTTATTAAATGAAGTCGCCAGGGTAAGAATAGTTCAACCAAAAAAAAGTGTATGATTCACTATTACCCTTAGTAATCAAATTTAAATATTTTAGTCGTTCTTTCCCAAGGAAAATTTCCATTTTCCTCCCCGGCAACGACGCCAAAACATTAGCGTTGAGTAAATTGTTGGGATGAAGAAAAAATATACAAAGGTAACCTACAAACCAACTTTAAGACTAGAAACTAGCCTTTCCAATCTAGAGAGGACTCTCTCTAAGAATTGATATTTGATAGACAGGTTGCTTTGAAATGATGGTTGGATTTAGAATTTTGAGATAGTTTTTTCAAGGCTTGCTAGAAAAAACGTATATTATTTCTAGGGTTATGGAGTTAACCCCTGAAAACAAAAGAAAACAATGCCTGGTAGGTAGAACTCCTCATAGGAACAAAGGATAAACAAGGTGATGAACTTCAGTGTTGAGTTTGATTATGTAGGGTGAAAGAAGAAAAGATGAATTCTAATCTTAGTTAAGAAGATAGACAAAATTTAAATCAGTTAAGTCTAGAGCACCATTAGATGAATTATGAACTTTTAATTTACCAATTTAAAGAGAAGAAAAGTGAAGATGAAAATAACTACACAAGGAATACATACAAAGAAGGATACAATATTCAGATCACCACCATTAGAATAATTTTCATAAGGAATTTAGGACTTCTACATTTGTGTTTCCTTTAGATTTGGAAAATTACATTGAGGATCAAAATGCCTGTACTTTTTCCCACTCTTTTTACATCAAAGTAGTCCACATATATCGAAAACTAAAGCTACACTTAGCTGCTAGAAGTCAAACTACTACATCGTAAATTTATGGATCTAGTTTCTTTCAAAGAGAACAACAACCTCTAAAAAATTTACCAAGAAATAGAAAACATGGTTTGTCAGTCATAACATAACTGAAATATCATTTACAATAAAACATTCTTGAGCGAATTTCAACCATTTGGTTGTGATGAATCATCATGTTTACCATTGGACAACCATGTCACCTTTGCGCAAAGAATTCTGGTTTTTGTTGCACAAATGTTGGTTGCGGTATTTGTGCAACTATTTCACACAACAGATCTTCATGCTGAGGTTGCTCGCGCGAATCCAGTTGGAAGAAAAGGATGGGATCATTCATTTTGTCCTTAGCTTATTTATCCAATCTCACTTGTAGTCGTAAGGTCATGTTTGCTTTTCTCAATGACAAGTTTTATCTCTTTAAACTTCTCACCTGTCTCAACAAAATTGCATTCCTCTTCAATTTTGATTGAGCATCAGAGATGGTTGCACATGCATCATTTATAGTTGGTCTGAATTTCTTTTAATAATTCATGATCCCTTCCTCTGATATTATTTTTTCCTCCCTCATCTTGAGCATCTCTTAGTTTCTTCTTCAGCCATTTTATATTATTTTCTCGTCATGTTGGTGAGGTAGGAGATCTTTGACCTGCTTTACTCTGTGGTGTTTGTGCTTTAGGAGTCCTTTCTGTTATCTTCCTTTTCAATTCCTTATTCTCTTGATAGAGTTGGGCTATAATATGTTGATTTTTCTTGAGTTTTTGTTGCATCTCTTTGATATTTGCATCTTTCTCACCTGGTTCTACTTGTTTTTCATCAATCTCTAGGTCATGAATTCAACACACGCTGTCTGAACTGTAGGTATGGCAAACCTCCTAGTCGATGAGCTTGTGCATGGTTTACTTGGTTGACTGAGTGATGAGGTGTTGATTTCTTAGCAGACAAGGGAGTATCTCCTTTAGGTTCCACAGAAACGCTTGTTGAAGTCAAGAAGGAACCCCATTCCTTTTTTAACTTTCCAAGCTATTCAACAACCAATAGCTTTATCAAGGAAAAATGGAATAGGCTACTCTCTGGCTGGTTAGCTTTGGCTTGGACACTGTCTACCATTTTTCCTAGGCTTCTACATAGGAAGAAAGGTAATTTTAAGGGATTTCTCCCTGTGAAATGAATCACGAGCCTAATGTGGTATTGATGTACCTTGTAAAACCTACCCTCATAAGTAAAGTATTTCTGGATTATCCTCAGAAGCTTCTCAAAAGGTTTCAAAAGATATTCAATGGGAATGATAAAACCAATCTTCCGATTTATGAATTCAGGTTTGAGAAAATCAATATAACATGAGGTATCTTATGGCATACATTTAAACCATTTTTCTCGCTACATAGGAATATTCATCACAACTGATATGGTTTCCTATGACACTTGAAAAGGGATACCTGCAATAGTTGCGCTGACACCATTAAATTTAAGAGAAAACTACTTTGTTAGCTGCACATTATACCCTTGAACCTTTTCACAGAATCTTATGCATCTATCTGGTTCAAAGGACACTCTGATCGTCGAGTATGTGTTTCCTAACTTTAAATTCTATGGCTCAAACCTTAGGACATTCTCGCTTCTTACATTCTTTCTTTTTTGTTGAGGAGTTATCATGATGTTGATATATGTCAACTTTGTGTGAACTGCATATGTGCAGTAATATATTGTAATAACCTTTGTGCATTGAAAAAGGGAAAATTAACCTCTGACAACAAACAAGAGAAATAACCTATGCGAAATGAATGAGAATAGTGACTTTTGCATGGTGCACAGGAACAGGTAGCAACAGAAAACTCTGTGCAGCAAATAAATCATTGACAAGAAAATCGTCGCAACACAAAAATCAATGCAACACTAAACAATAGTAGAAAAATCGGTGCAACAACAAACGAAAATAGAAAAATCGGCGCAAAAACAAACAACAATAGTTTAGATCAAAATAAACAAAGATGATTATGTGAAAAACAAACTTGTTCCATAAGCTAATTTTCAATGGGATCCAAGAAAGAATATTGAACAATGATTGAAAGAAATGGAGGATATGTAGCAAAAAAAGAGTGGCATATTTACGTAGCGACTGATAGCACACAGTATTTGTGTAGCAGAGGGCTTTGAAGCTTGTTGGAGAGGCTATGGACAACACCCAAGTCTTAAAAGCGATGGAGAAAAAACAAAAGGTGGCCAATATTTATGGTCGAATGGATAAGGAATGAAATTATGAAAAGGGAAAGAATATCCATATTGACAAGATGTTTTAAGGTAAGTATAAATATTTGTGCATCGAACTTGCACAACGGGTACACCTTTGATGTTTGCAGCAATACAAATGATATGGAGTGCCATGATTGTTCCCTTTTCTAACCTCATGATTAGGTAATGATGAACCATAATATATTTTGACATGACATTCACTCTAACCATTTGATTCGACCTTGGTACATAATTTCCCATTTTTAACATGACTCGAGACTTAGGAAACTAGACCTTTACAACTTTAAAATGATGATCTTTACACTCTTGAATTTTTTTCCTTTGTGGTAGTTTTTTATGAAAAAGACAATAAACCCTTTAAACCAACTTATGGCTAAACCCTTTACTGATATTTCAAGCCATTCTTTATTTGATCACATACCTCATAAACTTTGACACACTAACTATGACTAATCTAGGAATGTCTTGATTTACCCAAGATGATGTCATGACTCTGAAAATGTTTGGACAAAATTCTAATTCTAGCTATAAAACTGATGGTGCTAACAACTGGATCCAATGGGGATGTTATCCTCCCAGTGAGGTAGAAAAGAACAATAGACCAAGTGCCTGAACATTGGGCTTTATTTGACTCAAAGACTTTAAATTGAAAAACAAACTTATTTACAAGACTTTCTTGACACAACTTTGAATAAACTCAGCATAAACTTACGGCCTTCACTTTAGGCTTCAATTTTCTGCTAATTATCTAGTTAAAATGATTCATCTGAAAATAAAATGGTTATTTACAATGAAATGGAGAGACTGATTTTTTTTTATGAGAGATAGTGTTTGAGAAAACTGCCATTCACAGGTCCTCTACCAATAAGATCTCCATTGAGATCGTACAACAAATAGGAATTTTTCCCATGGTATGCAACAATCTTGAATGGTCCCAGCCAAATATGATCAAACTTCCCATGCTTCCCTCTATATTCATTCCTTGCATCCCACTTCAGTACCAAATCATCCACCTTGAAATCATGTTCCTTAATATGCATGTCAAAGGATCTTTTAATTTTACCTTGGTATAGTTGTGAATTGTTGAAGACCTATTCTCTCATTTGCTGCACATGGATTAATTGGTTTATCCTCCTTAGAGAATCATTTGGTTCAGCTTCATGTTCTTGCAACAGTCTCATTACTGGTAGTCCTAATGAGGTAGGAAAAATTTCCTCTATACCATATACAATCTGAAAAGGTGATGTAGAAATAGACCTTTTGGTGGTGATTCTATCAGCCCATAATGCATAGACAATCTTTTTGTGCCAAACTTTCTTATTTTCCTACAGAAGCTTCTTAATAATTCTGGTCAAGCTTTTGTTGGATGACTCAGCCAGCCCATTACCCTATGGATAATAAGCTATGGAATGACCAAGAGTTATGTTATAGTCACTACAAAATTTGTCCATTCTCTTGGACTTGAATGTTGTTGGATTGTCAGTAACGATCTTGACTGGACAACCAAATCTAGAAAAAAGATTGCTTTCTAAAAATTGAATGATAATAGTATCAGTAGCTTGCCTTGTGGGGACTAGTTCAATCCATTTGGTGAAGTAGTATGTGGTTGTCAATATCCACCTATTCTGAGCTAAGGATGGCGGGTGAATCTCTCCTATAAAATCAAGGCCCCATTGCATGAATAGTTCTTCAACAGAGATAGGCTTTAAAGGTAAAGGATGCAACTTTCTTTTTCCATCAAAAATATGGCATTCATGGCAACTTGAAACTTCCTTGTATACATTGGAAAAAATACTAGGCTAATCGAACCCTACCCTCATTATTTTGTGTGCATTGGTCTTCCAATAATGGTTCCCCCCACAATCACCTTTGTGAAAGTCTTTGATACATTTTTTCACTTCTTTCTCCAACAAACAATTTATCATGATCCCACTTGGATCTTTCCAATACAAAGAATGGTCCAGAATTCAAAACGTTGTTGCTTTCAAATTCAAAAATATGGCTTACGTTTTTCTTAACTTAGGAGGAGCTTGTATATTTCTTAGTACATAAATAATATAATCATACCAAGGAGAATCAAGGAAATTTTGGGATACCTATGGGACTATTTCTTCTTTTGAATTTGTTGAAGGGTCAAAAATGAAATTTATTCCCAAGACATCATAATTTGATAGGGCCATTAAATTTGCAAGCCCCTAACCTTTAATCAGCTTTATAGGTTTGATCTCTAGGTCATACTCCAACATCACAGCTATCCATTTTCCCCTTCTCCCTTCAGGATCAGGTTGAGTCAAAATGTCTTTTACAGAATTTTTAGGCACACAAGAAATGACATGGGAATGAAAGATATAAGTTATAAATTCCTTTAGGGCCTTCACCAAAGCATATGCCTGCTTTTCCATGATTTCATACCTTAGTAGGGAGTCTCTCAAAGTCCTGCTATAATAGGCTATGGGCCTTTCAAAGTTTTGTTCATCTTTTTGCAAAAAAACACCAGCAATGGTGTGTTCTCAAGGAAATTAAAACAAGATAAAATCTTTTGCAAAATTCAGGTTGGCCAACACTGGAGATTTGGTCAGTGCAACTTTAATATCTTCAAAATAATTCCTAGATTCAGGAGTCCATTTTATTTCATTAACTTTCCTAATCATATTTGTGATATATTTTATGATTTCATCCAAGTTAGGAATTTTATGATTTCATCCAAGTTAGGAATAAACCTTCTCAAAAAATTTACTTTCCCTAGGAAAGACTGGACTTCCTTCTTTCTCTTGGGTGTGCCAATCTTCAGAATTTCTTCCACTCTGTTGGGTCCTATCTTTGTCCCTTCCTTTGAAATGATGTGTCCAAGTAATTTTCCTTCTTTCATTCCAAAATTTGACTTTTTGGGATTCAATGAGATGCCAAACTTCCTACATTTATGAAAAACCCTTCTTAGATGTTTGAGATGTTGATCATCAGAATCTTAAAATACACTGATATCATATAAGTAAATAACATTAAACTTATATTTCTCATCGGCAAAGGCTATGTCCATGGCCCCAAGGTGTTGTAAATGTTGTATTCTCTTGGTCATCATGATGCACCATGATTTGGTTGTATCCATAGAAACCATCAAGCATTGATATCAACTGAGATCCAACCACCTTTTGCAGGATGTAATCCATATTAGGAAGTGGATAATTGTCTTTGAGAGACAAAAATTTTAGATTTCAAA
This sequence comes from Picea engelmannii, assembly GCA_009831015.1. Lineage (NCBI taxonomy): Eukaryota > Viridiplantae > Streptophyta > Pinopsida > Pinales > Pinaceae > Picea > Picea engelmannii. Next base: position 521,331 of record ML789122.1, on the reverse strand, counting down.
AATATACCCACAATATGATCTCACCACTTTTCTTCCTGACAGGCACTAGGTTAGCCACCCATTTGGAAAATCTTAAGGACACTATAATTTTGGCATCAAACAGCTTCCTTACCTCTTTTTCAATCAGTTGCAAGAATATAAGGTTTATTCTTCTCAACTTTTACTTGAAAGGTTTATGATCATCCTTGATTGGAATTACATGCTGAAATACCTTAGTATCCTAGACCTTTAAATATTCATAACTCCATGCAAAGACATCAGGGAAATCCTTCATTAGGATGATATACCTCTGTTTAATTTATGGACTGAGTGTTTTGGACAGTTTGATGATATTGGGATCCTTTTGAGTCCTAATTTTGCAATATTCTATGTCTTCATCATTTGCAGTGATTTTAGGATTTCTGGCTACATCGTTGTTGTCAAAAAAAAAATCCCATGGGACCAAACCTTTGGGAATAATGTTATTTTGAGTTGCACTATATCTCTTCCAACAATTTGATTTTGAAAACAATCATCATTGGTGAACATAGTTTCATCTTCATTATCTTCACAACAACACTCATCACCAATATTTGAATTAGCAAATTCATCGCTCATTTGAAGGAATCTTTCGACCTGTTTGTCATCTTCAAATATTTGAAAATATTAATGTTGCCAGGTACTCTTGGCCTATGCTTGACTTCAATTTCACACTTTTTATTTGAAAAAATTGGATATTTGAAAACATAGGTTGAAGTAGCTAAAGCATCTGCAATTTGATTTTTCCCCCTAGGAATCACCGATAAATTGTATTATGAAAACTCTTTAAGAAGATAAAGTACTATATTCCTATATTCCCTCAATCTAGGATGCTTGGACTGATATATACCCTTTACCTAATTTATGACAAGCTTGGAATCTCCATGTACAACTATCCTCCTAGCACCCAATTCTTTTAAAGTCTTCAATCCCAAAATCAGTGCCTCATATTCAACCATGTTATTGGTGTAATCAAAAGAAAGTTTGTAAGAACAGGGTTTTGTACCTATCTTGGGAGGGTTAATCCACAAAACAACTCTTGCTCCTTCTCTCCTAGCAGCTCCATCAAAACTCATGTCCCACATCTCATCCTCTACATTGTTTTTTTGATTTGTAATTTCCTCTGTTTGATGATCAAATTTGTCTTTGATGGTCATGACAGTTGTTGGCTCTTCCTCTTCAAAACTCAATTCATTATAGAAAACAGAGGAACCAACCTTAGTATATACAGAGTAAATGGGATGGTTGTTTGGTTAGGTTTTTCTACTCACCATGTACTTGAGCAACACTTCTCTATACAACATCGTTTCTTGACCAAAACTAGGGATAGTAGCATATGACATGTCCATTTGCAAATTCCCTTTCAAATTTGCAGCCCAAGATCTCGATAATAGCATGCCAAATTTAGGAGGGATGTCAACAACCACTACATCCATGATTATATTTTTTGAGGGAATTTGAGACAATGATGTGACCAGATCTTTGATTAAACCCAAGCATTTCACCTTCCTTCAATCAAAGGAGAAAATATCCTTGTAAGGCCTTGTAATATCTAGGCCCAAATCATCCATGACTACCTTGGGCATCAGATTATGTGATTCTCCTGAATCTAACATAGCATTATGTAAGGTCAAGTCATGAATTTTAAGACTAACATAGAAAGGAGGGACATCATCAACATCCCAACTTTCCTCCACATGTGGGCAAAACAAGATAGCAGTGTGATCATATTTTGCATTCAAGGTGTCAGAGGCTTCTTCCATTTTGAGAATTTTAATTATTTGAGTTCCATATTCACCATTTTTAATCAGGGCATGGAATGGAACAAAAATTTTGATTTTAGCCATTTCAGTTTCAAAATTAAAAGGAGATGGGGTTTTTTTCTACCTCTTTGATGATTGCTTCCTTTCTTGCCTCGTGTATCTTCTTTGGGGGTTCCTATTTGGATTTTCCTTTCTCCATTGCATCCATTGTTGAATTGACTTTCTTAGGTTGTCTTGAAGAAGGTGTTTTGATCTAAAGTTCCCTTTTAGGATTTTCCTTTGGGGAATTTGCAGGTACCTTTTTGCTTCTAAAGTTGTACTATTTCTGAAACTTCATAATATCATTTTGAACTCCAAGGATGATTTTAGGGGCTAAATTTCACTCATGGGATAATTTTCCATGGTTTTTCCAAAAACGAGATTCTCTATTTTAAAAATGATTCACCCAAATTCTATAGGATAAAATTATTTTACATTAAAAATCGCCAAAATTTTATAAAAACTATATAAAATACTTAGAAATTTGAATATTTTTAAAAAATATCACCAAACATTTATAGTTGACATATGAAAGATTAGTAATATTCGCCAAGGTTTCTACATTTTAAAATAAATTTCCATCCTTAAAATCATCCCTGTTGAACTCCATTCTTATACTCTTTTGTTTCCATTGAAAATATACCATCATTATCCTGCATAAACTTATCATTTGCATCCATAAATTGATCATGTTCTTCTTTAGTTAAGAACACATTTGTTTCTGTATCATCACAACAATGCATATTATCTTCAATTGTTTGATCAAAATTTTCATTTACATAGTTTTTTTGGAAAAGAGGTTTTATTTGTTGATCACCTTGATTTCTCTGGTCTCTTTTCCTGATCTGTGGAACTGGAGCTCTTCTAAAATTTTGATTTATGGGCTGAAAATTAGTTTGAACTCTGGTAGTAGGCTTATTATCCAAGGACATTCTTCCCATGAATCTTTCCATAGTTTTTATCATCAAATCAAATTTCTCATCTGATGATTGAGAAGTTGAGGGTTGTGATTCTCCCTGGACCTTCTTCACATCTATGTCAGGATTATGCTTGATCTTCCCTTATGCTATCGGATTTAGCTCTACTTCAACTGCATCACTCATCATATCATCTAGTGTATTGGATCTCCTTTATCTCAACAACAAGGCAAATTCATTATCAAAATAATCAACATATCGAAGTTGGGCAGCTCTAGGAGGGTGTTTTACTTCATTAGGATTTGAATTGTAAATTTTCATAAATCTGATTGAAAACTCTTATACTGTTTCATTTGGTGATATTTTTATGTTATTATAATGAGTTAGAAACTGAAGAGGATTCTTCTTGTCACCCCACCTTGAAAGGAAAAGTGTTTCAAAAACTACAAAATTGGGGATGCTTGTTGCAGGAAGAGATTTAAAGCATTTTTTGACTTCTCCTGAAAGACTTTGTGCAAACAGTCTGAGTTTTGCATCCTCATGATATACCTCCTCTAGGTCAACAAAATCATAAAACCAATCTAAGTGTATTTTGGTTGATACATTCTCTTCATCATTGAATGATTTGATTCTCTGATTATAATTTTGGGGTAAATCATGCAACTGGGAAGGCAAGGCAAGAGGAGAAAATCTGGTTGCCATGGCTCTAGGAGGATTTTGGACTATTTGAACATTCTAAGTGGGGACAGTCTGAATAGGAATTGTCTGAATGTGGATAGTGGGAATCAAATACTGGAATTTATTCTCATCAAAGATAATTTCATCCAAATTAGATTATGATCTAGATCTAAATAAGGTTTGTTCAATTTTTAAATCAAATTCAAGGTCATCAATACTTCTTACCCCATCTTTGGGAAAAGATAGATTTTTTTCCAAGAAAATAAATGATTTGACTGTCTTTTCTTTTCTTTTATGTAAGATTTTCTCAAGATCAGAAACAAATGCTATAGATTCTGGATCAAGGTTCCTTATACTTTAAATTGTCTTAGGAGCCAAGATTTCTTATTTTCTCAAAAAAAAAAACTTTATGCTACTGATCTTATTAAATGAAGTCGTCAGGGTAAGAACAATTCAGCCAAAAAAAAATGTTTGATTCATTGTTACCCTCGGGAATCAAATTTAAATCTTTTAGTGGTTCTTTCCCAGGGAAAATTTTCAATTTCCTCCTCAATAACGACACCAAAATCTTAACGTTGATTAAATTGTTGGGCTGAAGAAATAATCTACAAAGGTAACCTAAAAACAACTTTAAGACTAGAAACTAGCCTTTCCAATATAGAGAGGGCTCTCTTTGACACTCGATCTTTGATAGGTAGGTCGCTTTGAAATGATGTCTAGATTTAGAATTTTGAGATAGTTTTTTCAAGACTTGCTGGCGAAAATGTATCGTATTTCTAGGGATATAGAGTCAACCCCTGAAAAAAAAAAAAAAAACAATGTCTGGTAGGTAGAACTCCTCATAGGAACAAAGGATAAAAAATGCGATGAACTTCACTTTTGAGTTTGATTATGTAGGGTGAAAGAAGAAAAGAAACACATAACATAATTGGAGCATCATAAAGGATGAATTATGATCTTAGTTAAGAATATAGACACAATTTAAATCAGTTAAGTCTAGAGCACCATTAGATGAATTCTAGACTTTTAATTTACCAATTTAAAGAGAAGAAAAGTGAAAATGAAAATAAGTACACACGAAATATATACAAAGAAGGCTACAATCTTCAAATCACCACCATTAGAATCTTTTTCATAAGGAATTCATGACTTCTACATTTGTGTTTCCTTTAGATTCGTAAAATTGCATTGAAGATCAAAATGCCTATACTTGTGCCCACCCTTTTTACATCAAAATAGCCCACATATATAGAAAACTAAAGCTACACTTAGATGTTAGTAGTCAAACTACTACCTCCTAGAGTTATGGATCTGGTTTCTTTCAAAGAGAACAACAACCTCTACAAAATTTACCAAAAAATAGAAAATCTTATTTGCCAGTCATAACATAATTGAAATATCATTTACAATTAAAAAGTATTGAGTTAATTTCAACCATATGGTTGTGATGAGTCATTGTGTGTACCGCTTAACAACCCTATAACCTTTGTGCAAAGAATTCTGGGTAGCATCCTACGCAAATGTTGGTTGCGATATTTGTGCAACAGTTTCTCACATCGGATCTTCATGTCGAGGTTGATCACGTGAATCCAGTTAGCAACAAAGGATGGGATCATTCATTTTTTCCTTATCTTCTTTACTAAATCTCACTTGTAGTCGTAAGGTTATGTTTTCTTTTTTCAATGACAAGTTTTATCTCTTTAAACTTCTCACCTGTCTCAACAAAACTATGATCCTCTTCAATTTTGATTGAGCATCAGAGATGGTTGCACATGCATCATCTATAGCTGGTCTTCATTTCTTGTAATGATTCATGATTCCTTCCTATGATATTTTTTTTCCCTCCCTAATCTTAATGATCTCATCTTGATAATATCTTAGCTGCTTCTTCAGCCATTTTATATTCTTTTCTCTTCCTATTGGTGAGGTAGGAGATCTCTCACCTGCTTTACTATGTGGTGCTTATGCTTCAAGAGTCCTTTATGTTAGCTTTCTCTTCAATTCTTTGTTCTCGTGATAGAGTTGGGCTATAATATGTTGAGTTTTCTTGAGTTGTTGTTTCATATCTTTGATATTTTCATATTTCTCACCTAGTTCCACTTGTTTTTCATCAATTTCCTGGGCCACGAATTCAACACACTCTGTCTGAACTATGGTTATGGGAAACCTCCTAGCCGATGACCTAGTGCAGGGTTTACTTGGCTAACTGAGTGATGAATTCTCAATTTATTTTCCTTTTCCTCTTTCAACAACACCTCCTCCCTTTACCCCTGAACTATGAGATGTTGATTTCTTAGCAGACAAGGGAGTATCTCCTTTAAGATCTAGGGAAATGTTTGTTGAAGTAAAGAAGGAGCACCAGTCCTTGTTTAACTTTCCAAGCTCTTCAACCACCAACAAATTTATCAAGGAAAAATGGAATAGGCTACTCTATGGTTGGTTAGCTTTGGCTTGGACACTGTCTGCCATTTTTCCCAGGCTTCTACATAAGAAGAAAGGTAAGTTAAAGGGACTTATCCCTCTGAAATGCATCAGGAATCTAATGTGGTTTTGATGTACATTGTCAAACCTACTCTCACAAGTATTTATGCATTATCCTTAGAAGCTTCCCAAAAGGTTCCAAAATATATTCACTGGGAATGATGGCACCAATATTTTGATTTATGAATTCAGGTTTGAGAAAATCAATATAACATGAAGTATCTAATGGCATACCTTTAAACCATTTTTATCCCTGCATAGGAATCTTTGTCACAGCTGATATGGTTTCCTCTGAAACTTGAAAAGTGATCCCTACAATAGTTGCGCTGACACCATTAAAGTTAAGAGAAAACTACTTGGTTAGCTGTGCATTATACCCTTGAACCTTTTCACAGAATTTTATGCATTCATCTTGTTAAAAGGACACTATGATCATCGGGTATGAATTTACCAACTTTAAATTCTATGGCTCAAACCTCGGGACATTCCTGCTTCTTATATTCTTTCTTTTTTGTTGAGGAGTTGTCATTATGTTGATATATGTCAACTTTGTGTGAACGGTAGGTGTGCAACAATAGATTGTAATAACCTATGCATAGTGAAAAAGGGAACAACAACCTCTGACAACAAACGAGAGCAATAACCTTTGCACAACGAATGAGAATAGTGAATCTTGCAAGGTGCGTAGGAACATGTATCAATAGAAAAATTTGCACAACAAATAAATCAACGATAGGAAACTCGTCACAGTGGAAAACTAGACGCAACACTAAAAAGTAGTAGAAAACTTGATGTAGCAACAAACAACAATGGAAAACTTGACACAGCAACAAACAACGGTTTATCTCAAAAGAAAGAAAGGTGATTATGTGAAAAAAAAACTTGTTCCAGAAGTTAATTTTCAATGGGCTCGAAGAAAGGCTCTTGAACAATGATTGAAAGAAATGGAGGATAAACAACAAAAACAGAGTGGCAGATTTACGTAGCGACTGGAAGCACACAATATTTGTGTAGAAGAGGGATTTGGAGCTTGTTGGATAGGTTATGGATGACACACAAGTCTTAAGGGCGATGGAGAAAAAACAAAAGGTGGAAAATATTTATGCTCAAATGGATAAGGAACGAAATTATGAAAATGGAAGGAATATCCATAGCAACAAGACGTTTTAAGGCAAGTTTAAAGATTTGTGCATCAAACTTGTGCAACAGGTACACCTTTGAAGTTTCCAATGGTACAAATAATATGGAGTTCCATGATTGTTCCCTTTTCTAACCTCATGATTAGGTAATGATGAACCATAATATATTTTTACATGACATTCACCCTAACCATTTGATTCGACCTTGGTACATAATTTCCCATTTCTTAACATGACTCGAGACTTAGGAAAGTAGACCTTTACAACTTGAAAATGATGATCTTTACACTCTTGAATTTTTTTTCCTTTGTGGTAGTGTTTTATGAAAAATACAATACACCCTTTAAAAAAAATTATGTCTAAACCCTTTACTGATATTTCAAGTCATTTGCTATTTGATCACTAACCTCATAAACCTTGACACATTAACTATGACTCAACTAGGAATGTCTTGATTTTCCCAAGATCATGGCATGACCTTGAAAATATTTGGACAAACCTATAACTCTAGCTATAAAAATCATGGTGCTAACAGTTGGCTCCAATGGGGATGTTATCCTCCCAGTGAGGTAGAAAATAACAATAGACCAAGTGTCTGACCATTGGGCGTTATTTGAATCAAAGACTTTAAACTGACAAACTAACTTATTTACAAGACTTTCTTGACATGACTTTGACTAAACTCAGCATAAACTTAGGGCCTTCACTTCGTCCTTCAATTTTCTGTTGATTATTTAGTTTAAATGCTTCATTTGAAAATAAAATGGTTATTTACAATGAAATGGAGAGACTGATTTTTTTTTAAGAAAGATAGTGTTTGAGAAACCTTCCATTCATAGGTCCTCCACCAATGAGATCTTCATTGAGATCCTGCAGCAAATAGGAATTGTTCCCATGGTATGCAACAATCCTGAATGGTCCCAACCAAAGATGATCAAACTTCCCATGATTCCCTATGTATTCATTCCTTGTGTCCCACTTCAATACCAAATCATCCACCTTGAAATCATATTCCTCAATATCCACGTCAAAGGCTCTTTTCATTTTATCTTGGTATAGTTGTGAATTGTTGAAGACTTGTTCTCTCATTTTCTGCACATGGATTAATTGGTTTATCCTCCTTAGAGATGTTGGATTACTGAGAGGGGGGGTGAATCAGTAATAGAGCAATTTAATTCCTTTTAACCATATAATCCAAGTGTTATATCAATGAAACATTATTATCCAATAACTGCAGAGTAAATAAGAAATGAACAATCATACACATACACAGTACACCAGTGTTTTACGTGGAAACCCAAATCGGGAGAAAACCACATAATGCTTTTTCTTATATGTCTTGAAGAATTACATTCATTGGAAGCACCAACTTCCTTTGTTTTCCAGCTGC
>ML789122.1:491025-503888 GCA_009831015.1 Picea engelmannii | reverse complement strand
ACAGCAGCATTCTTCCTGCCATTGCCCTTGAACTTCTTATTTCCCTTGTCTCCATGGCTGAATGTCTTCTTGTTACCCTCATGAGTGTCGTTCCTTCCCCTTGCTTCCAAATGAGTAGCCTGTACACAAACTTCATCTAGATTTGAAGGATTAAACATGAGAATAATACGTCTCAAATAACTATGTAAAGCTCCAATATATTTGAGCAAAGTTTCCTGAGAAGACAAATCTACTCCCAAAACCAAAGCTCTTCTCCTAAATTCCTAATTAAAGCTTTGCACACTCTGTCCTTTAGCTTGTCTAAAATTTTGCCATTCCATAGTTGCCTTTTGTTTATATGCCAATGGATAAAATTGTTTTTTAATTGTGATAATGAAATCATTACAAGAAATCAAAATTTTACCATGCTTTTTCATATCCTCCTGAGTCTTGGATTCCCACCAAATAAGTGCTGCACTATCCAATATTAATGAAGCAAGCTGAATTTTGGTTTCATCATCTTGAATTTTTTGTATTCTACAATATACTTCAATTTGACGTATCCAATTATCTAACTTCTCAGCATTAACTTCTCCATTGTATATTGGAAATTCAAATTTTATATCAAGCTTTAATGAAGGAATTTGCGAAGGAGTTTTACCATGCCCCTTTGGAGAATTCGGAAGAGGTCTTGAACTGGTAGAAGAAGAAGAAGAAGATGATGATGGAGGAGGAGAGGGTGGTGGAGAAGCACCATTCCCTCCATTTCCTTCTGGAGTTTTGTCACCACTGCTTCCCTTATGCCTTGAAGGGTTGGAGCCTTCACCCTGCGACAATATGTTCCTTTCCATCAAGATATTCATCATCTCTCTCAACTCTATGATAGCCTTTTTGAGATCTTCATTTTCTGCAGGAACACGTTCATGACTTTCTGCATGAGCCATGCTTGGTGAATGCCTCCCTGAAACTTGCGGTGATGGTATATGCTTCCTCCTTGTCGGATGAGAACTTGGATCCACAAGTTGAACTTCTCCTCTTGTGAGTTTCAACCTTGTGAGCATCAGAAACAAAACTTGCAAACAATCAAGTCTTAAAAAACCAGTGCTCTGATACCAACTTGATCTAAAAATGAAGAAGACTTGAAAACTTGGAAATATTTGCAATGTAAATGTTATGTGTTTAAAGAAAATGGATCAATTTTGAAACACATAAATTAAGGGATTACTCATGCAAAATACACATAGACAACAACATAATCAATGAACATAAGCACATCAAGCACAACAATTGATAAAGGAGTTCACCCCTCTCTTGGGCTACATCTCTTGGTCTAGCTTCCCATGGATCATTATTATTAATTGCTCAAAGTGCTCAAAAAATGTCTTACAATGCTCAAACTGACCAACTGACTGCTCCAATGGCTTCAAAGCATCCAAAAACCCCTAGCTGGGCTCTTTCGGCACCTCAATCGGTCAAAAACCGAAGAAGTTAGGCCTCCTGGAAGTCCCCACTTCAAGCTTGTTGTCTCTGCATCTACAAAATGCACCCTTGTCAAATGAACTGGCACACACGCAATTTAAAGTGTGCAAACCTAGCACACGCGTGCAACCGTAAAACGGTGCAAACCATCGAACCATTAACGGAACTAATACCCCCAACCGTCAAGCCGTGGGGCATATGAGTCCATAGGACCACGCGCTTTTAAAAATGGGGCTCCGTCCCATATCAAATGATAGAATGACACTTGGAGGGATTTATTTGGTTACACAACCGTTTGAACTATATGGAACGTGCCATACCAATATATATATAACCGCGGTCACATATGTGAAAATGCGCGACCAAGGGCTGGGGCTAAGCCCCGGCCCGGTCGCAGCCCAAAACCACACAACATTCGACTTTAAATACAACCCAGAGCGCATACATATCAAGGCATGAGCAATAGCCCATTGGTTGGTCGGAGTTTGTGGAAGTGTTATGCGATGGGGAGGTCCGGGGGTCGAACCCCACAGACTCCAATATATTTTAAACAAACATAACAATACCAAATATCGGGGTGCCACGTGGCACCCAATCACTTTCCCAAATAGTGCCACGTGTCGACTTCCCATTCGACCACCTGTCATCCAATAAATAACTGCCACGTCACCACATGTACGGTCATACGCCTCTGCAACGTCAGCCTGTACGGACTGTATGGTTAGCATCATTATTTTTTACCTGTTTGACCTTATGAACAAATTGCAATATCTATCGCTCCCGACATTTGTTTGAGACGAAACGAGTTGCATTGGGTTCACAACGACGAGGCCTACTCTCTCCTTCGGTTTGAAGCAATTTCGAGCACTTTGAATTTTTGAGCAAAATTTGATCCCCTGATCAAGTATCTTCTTTGGGGGTTCCTCTTTGGATTTTCCTTTCTCCATTGCATCCTTTGTTGAATTTTCTTTCTTAGATTGGCTTGAAGAAGGTGTATTGATCTGAATTTCCCTTGTAGGATTTGCCTTTGGGGAATTTGCAAGCACCTTTTTGCTTTTGAGGTTTTAGTGTTTCTGAAACTACATAATAGCATTTTGAAATCCCTTATTATACTCTTTTGTTTCCATTGAAAATATACTATCATTATCCTACATAAACGTATCATTTACATCCATAAATTGATCATGTTCTTCTTTAGTTAAAAACACATTGGTTTCTGTATCATCACAACAATGCATATTGTCTTCAATTGTTTGATCAAAATCTACATTTACATAGTTTTTTTGGAAAGGAGGATTTATTTGTTGATCACCTTGATTTCTCTGGTCTCTTTTCCTGATCTATGGAACTTGAGCTCTTTTAAAATTTTAATTTATGGGCTAAAAATCAGTTTGATATCTAGTAGTAGGATTCTTGTCCAAGGACATTATTTTCATGAATATTTCCATAGTTTTCATCATCAAATCAAATTTCTCATCTGATGATTGAGAAGTTGAGGGTTTTGATTCTCCTTGGACTTTCTTCACATCTATGTCAAGATTATTCTTAATCTTCCCTGATGCCATCAAGTTTACCGTTAATTCAATTGCATCAATCATCATATCATATTGGGTATTGGATCTCCTTTCTCTCAAAAACAAGGCAAAGTCACTGTCAAAAGAATCAGCATATCGAAGTAATTGAATTGAATTGTAATTTTTCATAAATATCGTTGAAAACTCTTGTACTATTTCAATTGGTGATATTTTTATGTTATTGTGTTGAGTTAGCAATTGAAGAGGATTCTTATTGTCACCCCACCTTGCAAGGAAAAGTGTTTCAAAATATGTGAAATCAAGGATTCTTGCTTCAGGAAGAGATTTAAACCATTTTCTGACTTCTCCTGAAATACCTTGTGTGAATAGCCTAAGTTTTGCATCCTCATGATCTACCTCCTCTAGCTCAACAAAATCATTAAACCAATCTAAGTGTCTTTGGGATGATACATTCTCTTCAGCATCAGATGATTTGATTCTCTTATTATAATTTTGGGGTAAATCATGCAACTATGCAGGAAAGACAAGAGGAGAAGATATGGTTTCCATGGATCTAGGAGGATTTTGGGTTATTTGAACAGTCTGAGTGCGGACATTCTAAATAGGAATGGTCTGAATGGGGACAGTGAGAATCAAAGACTGGAATTTCTTCTCATCAAATATAATTTCATTTATATTATATTCTAATCTAGATCTGAACAAGGTTTGTTCAAATTTTAAATCAAAGTCAAGTTCATCAATAATTTTTACCCCGTATTTGGGAAAAGATAGATTTTTGTCTAGGAAAACAAATGATTTGACTGTCTTTTCTTTTCTTTTGTGTAAGAGTTTCTCAGGATCAAACATAGATACTATAGGTTTTGGATCAAGGTTCCTTATACTATAATCTCTTAGGAGCCAAGATTTCTTATTTTCTCAAAAAAAAAACTTTATGCTACTGATATTATTAAATGAAGTCGCCAGGGTAAGAATAGTTCAGCCAAAAAAACGTGTATGATTCGTTGTTACCCTTGGGAATCAAATTTAAATATTTAGTCGTTATTTCCCAGGGAAAATTTTCAATTTCCTCCCTGGCAACAATGCCAAAATGTTAACACTGATTAAATTGTTGGGCTGAAGAAACAATCTAAAAAGGTGACCAACAAACCAACTTTAAGACTGGAAACTAGCCTTTCCAATCTATAGAGGTCTCTCTTTGAGACTTGATCTCTGATAGATGGGTTTCCTGGAAATGAATGCTAAATTTAGAATTTTGAAATAGTTTGTTCAAAGCTTGCTCACAAAAAGGTATAGTATTTCTAGGGCTATGGAGTCAACCCCTGAAAACAAAAGAAAACAATGTCTGGTAGGTAGAACTCCTCAAAGGAACAAAGGCCAAACAAGGTGATGAAATTCAATGTTGAGTTTGATTATGTAGGTTGAAAGAAGAAAAGAAACACATAACAGAAACAGAGCATAATAAAGGATGAACTCTGATCTTAGTTAAGAAGATAGACATAATTTAAATCAGTGAAGTCTAGAGCACCATTATCTAAATTATGGAATTATGGAATTTTAATTTACCAATTTAAAGAGAAGAAAAGTGTAGATGAAAATAAGTACACAAGGAATACATACAATGAAGGATACAATCTTCAGATCACCACCATTAGAATCTTTTTCATAAGGAATTCATGACTTCTGCATTTGTGTTTCCTTTATATTTAGAAAATTACATTGAGGATCAAAATTCCTATACTTATGCCCACCTTTTTTACATCAAAATAGTCCGCATATATAGAAAACTAAAGCTACACTTAGCTACTAGGAGTCGAACTACTACCTCCTAGAGTTATGGATCTGGTTTCTTTCAAAGAGAACAACAACCTCTACAAAATTTACCAAAAAATAGAAAATTTGGTTTGTGAGTCATAACATAACCGAAATATCATTTACAATAAAAAATTATTGAGCAAATTTCAACCATTTGGTTGTGATGAGTCATCATGTGTACTGTTGGACAACCCTGTCACCTTTGCATAGTGAATTCTATTTTATGTTGTGAAAATGATGGCTGCGACATTTGCACAGTGGATATTCATGTTGAGGTTCCTCACACAAATATAGTTGGCAGAAAAGGTTGGGATCATTCATTTTGACCTTAGATTATTTATCCAATCTCCCTTGTAGTCATAAGGTCATGTTTTCCTTTCTCAATGACAAGTTTTGTGTCTTTAAACTTCTCACCTGTCTCAACAAAACTGCATTCCTATTCAATTTTGGTTGAGCATCAGAGATGGTTGCACATGCATCATGTATAGTTGGTCTTCATTTCTTGTAATGATTCATGATCCCTTCCTATGATATTCTTTTTTCCTCCCTAAGCTTGATGATATCATCTTGATCATCTCTTAGCTGCTTCTCCATCCATTTAATATTCTTTTCTCTTCTTGTTGGTGAGGTAGGATATCTCTGAACTGCTTTACTTTGTGGTGTTTGTGCTTTCAAGAGTCCTTTTTGTTAGCTTCCTCTTCAATTCTTTGTTCTCTTTATAGAGTTGGGCTATAATATGTTGATCTTTCTTGAGTTGATGTTGCATATATTTGATATCTACATATTTCTCTCCTGATTCCACTTTCTTTTCTTCAATCTCCTGGACCGCAAATTCAACACACTATGTCTGAACTATGGGTATGGGAAAGCTCCTAGCTGATGAACTAATGCATGATTTACTTGGTTGACTGAGTGATGAATTCTCAATTTATTTTCCTTTTCAGCAACACCTTCTCCCTTTACCCCTGAACTATGAGATGTTGATTTCTTAGCAGACAAGGGAGTATCTACTTTAGGACCTAGGGAAATGTTTGTTGAAGTTAAGAAGGAACCTTAGTCCTTATTTAAATTTCCAAGCTCTTCAACCACCAATAGCTTTATCAAGAAAAAATGGAATAGGATACTCTCTGGTTGGTCATCTATGGCTTGGACACTATCTACCATTTTTCCCAGGCTTCTACATAGGATGAAAGGTAAGTTTAAGGGACTTCTCCCTGTGAAATGCATCAGGATCCTAATGTGGTATTGATATACCTTTTCAAACCTACCCTCACAAGTAAATCATTTCTGAATTATCCTCAGAAGCTTCCCAAAAGGTTCCAAACGATATTCACGGGGAATGATGGCACCAATCTTCCAATTTATGAATTCATGTTTGAGAAAATCAATATAACATGAAGTATCTAATGGCATACCTTTAAACCATTTTTCTCCATGCATAGGAAACTCCGTCGCAACTGATATGGTTTCCTATGACACTTGAAAAGTGATCCCTGCAATAGTTGTGTTGACACCATTAAAGTTAAGAGAAAACTGCTTGGTTAGCTTCGCATTATACCCTTGAACCCAGAATCTTATGCATCTAGCTTGTTCAAAGGACACTCTAATCGTTGGGTATACTTTTACCAACTTTAAATTATGTTTCTCAAACCTCACGTCTTTCCCGCTTCTTACATTCTTTCTTTTTCATTGAGGATTTGTCATGATGTTGATATATATCAACTTTGTGTGAACTACAGGTGTGTTGTAGTATATTGTAATAACCTCTACGCAACAAAAAAAGGAACAATAACCTCTGACAACAAACACGAGAAATAACCTCTAAGCAGAGAATGAGAATAGTGAATTTTTCATGGTGTGTAGGAACATGTAGCAACATAAAACTCTACACAACAAATAAATCAGTGACAGGAAACTCGACGCAACACTAAACAGTAGTAGAAAACTCAACATAGCAACAAACAACAACAAATGATGCAAAAATAAATAGCAACAGTTTATCTCAAAAGAAAGAAAGTTGATCATGTGAAAAACAAACTCATTCCAAAAGCTAATTTTCAATGGGCTCCAAGAAAGGATCTTGAACAATTATTGAAAGAAATGGAGGATACATAGCAAAAACAGAGTGGCAGATTTACATAGGGACTGGTAGCACACAGTATTTGCGTAGGAGAGGGATTTGGAGCTTATTGGAGAGGCTATGGACGACACACAAGTCTTGAAGGTGATGGAGAAAACACAAAAGGTGGCCAATATTTATGCTCGAATGGATAAGGAATGAAATTATGAAAAGGAAAGGAATATCCATAGCGACAAGACATTTTAAGGTAAGTTTAAAGATTTGCACAACAAACTTGCACAACAGGTATACCTTTGAAATTTTCAATGGTACAAATGATATGGAGTGCCATGATTTTTCCCTTTTCTAACCTCATGATTAGGTAATGATGAACCATAATATCTTTTTACATGATATTCTCCCTAACCATTTGATTCGACCTTGGTACATAATTTCCCATTTTTTAACATGACTCGAGACTTAGGAAAGTAGACCTTTACAACTTGAAAATGATGATCTTTACACTCTTCAATTTTTTTCCTTTGTGGTAGTGTTTTATGAAAAATACAATACACCCTTTAAACCAAATTATGGCTAAACCCTTTACTGATATTTCAAGACATTCTTTATTTGATCACTGACCTCATAAACCTTGACACACTAACTATGACTCATCTAGGAATGTCTTGATTTTCCCAAGATCATGGCATGACTTTGAAAATTTTTGGACAAACCTCTAAATCTAGCTATAAAAATCATGGTACTAACAGTAAAGACAATCGTTGATCTATCGTGGGTCCCATAGTGTCGAGTAAGAAGAGTTAAAGGGATGGACCTTAACTAACGAGCAGTTGTGAATACCAACTGAATCCTGACCGTTAGAGGATGCGATTAGGAATCATTGGATCCTAGGGAGTACAATTGGAGTGCAGTGGTTGGGGTGGTCAACAAGACTGTAGTGGGGATACTTCGATGGAAATGGATTTGAGAAAAAATATGAGTCGTAAAATGACAGGACGAAAAATACAACATCAACTATATATCTTGTTGGTCCCATGTGTAACATGGATAATGGTCGTTGAGAGAGAAGAGTAATCATTGTGCAAGCAGAGATTCCAAATCAATCAGATTTGTTGGTTCCTCAACTCCAAGGACCATTATATCTGCCAGAAGGGTGTCGTCCAACCAGTTCTTTCAGAGTGGGCAATGAATGTTGGAGTGGATGCACTCCAACGGAGAAAATTATGATGATAAATAAAGGCTTCTAAGTGTTTCGAAACATTGATTTGGGTATTGAGGGACCAGGTGGCAAGTGCCACATCAATGTCTGCGTCAGCACCACGTTGGATGAAAAAATTATCTGTGTGCCACGTGGATGTCACATGATAATATTGCAGAAATTAATGAATGAAGACCTAATAAATTTATGAAGTTCATAACCTTTTTCCCCAAGCTCAAAATTAAGAAAGAAAATAGTCACTGGAAAGCTCTCGAAGAGAGGAATTTAGTTATGCACCCATATATATATATATATATATATATATATATATATATATATATCCAGAAATGTCTATACATGCTTATGCTTTCATTTTGGCTAACAAAGATTATGTCACATGCACACTCTTTTGCAAAATTAAGGGATATAAACAAGATAATAATGTAGATCCTGGAAATGGAGGAAGGGGAAGGATCCTTTAATCATGATAAATCATCCCTGGGTTAAAGCATCAGTGTTGGAAATGTAGAGACAGAATCAAATGGACACAAGGACAGAGGGTCACAAGAGACATTAATAGAGACTGTGAGAAGCCAAAAAATATAAGTGTTGAGTTATAAAGCAGAAAATGAGAGATTACTGAAAGAAAAAAACCAAACATATGCTCAAGTAATGCAAATCCTAAATCAGATGCATAGACAAGCAAAGAAGGGATCGGGCTCAATACATGAGGAAGGAGGAAAACAAATTTAAAGAAGAGATAACTACAGAGGGACTAGTTATTCCAGAAGTCCTAGTATGACTCATAGGCAACACTCACATCCTCACTCAACAAGGAAATTTTATGCATCTAAATACTCCATAAGAAGTCCAGAGGTGTCTCCTATTAGGCACCAAAGAAGAAGACATGAATTGTAAAGCTTACAAGGAGAGTTAAGGAAGATTAATCCGCCATCCTTTGATGGTGAAAGAGAAAGAGAAGATGACGTTGAAGCATGGTTTTTCTAAATCAAGAAGTATTTTCAATTGCACAATTATTCACCTGATCTTGAAGCAAGAATTGTCACATACCATTTGCATGGAAAAGTTGTTATGTGGTGGGATCAACTAAAGAAAGTTGAACACAATAATGAGAGCAATATTACTTGGAAATAGTTCAAGAGATATTTTCAAAAGGAGTACCTCTCAGAGCACTTCTATGACAAGAAAATGTAGGAGTTATTTGAACTCATGCTAGGAAGCATGACCATGATAGAGTATAAAAAGAAGTTCTTGGAATTGTTAAAGTATGTGGGGTTTATCAAGGATGAGAAGGTGAAGATACATAGGTTTTTGAGTGGATTTCCATCCTTCTATAAAGAGAAGATTCAATATGATGAACCTAGAACTTTGATAGAAACCTTCAAGAAGGATAAGTACATGTATGAGCAAGGAAAGGGTGGAGAGTCTTTGTAGAAATATTGGAAGGATAAGAATAAATAGAAGGGTGATCATAGAAAGAAAGGATTCAAACCTCCTTTCAATAGAAATAGCCCAAACAAAAATAAGTAAGATCAGTCCACTAAGGATGAATCCAAGAGAGAAGAATCCTTGGGAAAAAGGGCAAGACCACTAATCCAATGTTGGGGATAAAATTAAGACCACCTGTACAAGGATTTCCCTAACAAAAAATAAAAAGTGAAGAACATGCACAACATCCAAGAGGCTACAATAGTAGAATATATGGGCAGAATATATGCATCCCTAGAAGATCGACAAGCAGAGTACCAATCCAATATGATTGAGGTGGAAGGTAAGATCATTAATCAATATGTTTCTATATTGATTGATTCCGGAGCAAGGAACTGTTACATTAATCCTAAAATATTGGATAGATTACATTTGGATAAAACTAATCTTGAGAAATCAATTTAGGTTCAACTAGCCACTATAACCAAAAGAAGGATCAATGAGTCTATTAGAAGTTGCCCAATAAATTTGAATGGAGTAGGTACAATTGTTGATATGAATATCATCCCATTAGAATATAATGGATGTGCTCGTTTAACCATAGACAGTATAGCAATATTGTCACCCAACCATAAGCGGTCGAAGCCACCCCCAAGCACCTTAACCTTGACAAGGAATCATTTTGGAAGAAAACCCTAGACTGGATAGCCAAACAAAGGTGGTGCACCTTTCTCCAAGGATAGTGCACCAAGCAAGAGAAACAAGAGTTGATCAGAGAGTCCAAACCATAACCAAGAGATATTCCAAGCCAAAACTTAAATCTTCTTGCTGCAACAGCTGCAACATCAACTCTCTTCCAAACTTGCACACAAACTGGCCAACTACAGTGCGCACAAGTGTTTCTTCTGCAGTTCTGAGAATACTGGCCAGAATGAAGGCCGGCCTCCTGTATTTATAGTATTTCTGGTAGACTTCCTAGGATGACTTCTCATTTTGGGTACTAATTATTTAGTATATAACATTTCCTTTAGCCGACTTCTTCTCTTGGAGGCTAATAACCTAATACAAGTCATTCTCTTAAGACGAATTGTCTTCTAGGGTTGTTAACCAATTAATTAGGGTTTCTTCTTTCTTCCCAGAATATTCTATCATCATCAGGTTTACATGTGGAGGTAAATACCTCTCGCAACTACCATAATATCAACACTCCCTCCTATCTAGGGAGGTATTGAAGGTTGTGGTCTTGAGCACAAACATACCATTCAACCGGTAGCATCACCATAGTCATATAGACTATCTCACGATTAGATCATGAGCACCATCATCACTATCAGTGTCATCAGTTGCATCATCTCTTGAAACCATACTCCATCTGAGTAATCAAACATGATGTTGAATAAGTCACTCACTCCATAGAGTGACACAAAAACCATTCTTCTAATCCGGACATATGTCCTAGAAGAATAAATGTACTGGACCATTTTTCATCTGGGGAATCTTCTATCCATTGATCATCCATTTGGGTGAAAATCATCTCCAACACTACTGATAGTCTTCAAGGCAATTGGAACAATTTCATTCAATAGAACACAACTGTGTCTATCCATAGTAGTACACAATGACAATCTAGTGGTACAATACCACACCAAGTAGCACATAGATACTTGATCAGTGACACATAGTCATAATCAGTGGAACACATCCACCATAGTAGTATACATCTATTGTTCAGAGACATACAGTCTCCATAACAATCATATCATCTGATATCAACCTGCACAGAAACATTGTTATGATATAAACTGAATCATCTAGGCCATTCTTCCACTCACATCTGTGAGATATGGACGAGCATCTGCCCTCAGAAAGTAAAACATCAAAGATGAGATATCTGGACTATTCTTATCAAGAAAGGAATAATAATTGTCCCAATTTTTGAGCTTGGACCATTTACCTATCTGGGCCATTCTTCTGGCACTAAACAAAGTGAAACCTAGAGAGAATGAGTCTGCCCTAGGGAGTGCCTATCCCTGATTGTTGAACCTAGACCATTCCTCCGGCACTAAACAAAGTGAAAACTAGAGAGAATGAATCTTCCCTATGGAATGACTATCTGGACCATTTCCTAAGGAAATGATTGTCCTCCACCAACCTCCAAAACAAACCATTCTTTGAAACTTATCACAACTGTGAGCTTCAAAAGAATGACTATCCGGCGAGTCGGACCAGTCTTCTTGACCACTACTAAGAGTGACCATCAAGAAGAGAGATTTTCCTATACCATTGCCCCACACTGGCCACAAGGGGAATCATTTTCTATGGTAAATCAGCAATCCATTGAACCATTTTCATTATGAAAATGATTGTTCGATCTGGACCATTTTCCGAACTAGAAAATGCCTGTCTGTCAGAAATATCAAACCACTTTCCGAACTGGAAAGGAACTACTCATCCTGGACCATTTTTTGAACTAAAAAATGACTATCCATAAATGAATAACACATCAGTGCTCCCTCCCAACCTGGGATTCATCTCTTCCTTTTTCAATAAGGAAGTCGTCTCCACAAGATCTAGCTTGATTATGCAAACTCTTTCATCTTGGACAGAGGATTTACCAAAATATCTTCTTATATGCTCATCTGTGGAGATATATATTGGAGAACCACTTCTGTTTTTTGTACTTCATCACAGAGAATGTAATGCTTAATCTTAATGTACTTCAGTCTTTCTGGAACACTAGTTTTCTCTAAACGCTTCATATAACTCTGATCATTACAGTATATCATAATTGAATTCATCTCTTTTGTTTCCTGCTAGCTCATAACATCGTGGCAAGGCTCAAATTGGAACATATCCAAGTGGTATTTCCTCTGCCATCACGAGGGTTTGTCATGGATATGAAATACATCATCCTGAGCTTCTGAGTAACCATTTTCAATACAATATCTCTGTTATAGAAATTTTTTCACCATGCTTGTGTTGTGCATTGGAGGTTCTCCACCAAGTTGTCTTCTTCCATCTGCATACAAAGGTCTCTTTTTGGTATACCTCAAAAACTTTGAGGTTTCTCTACATACGCTCTCTGTTCAATTATTCTAGAGAACATTCTTTTGCATTTATCTGATGTAAACTCCAACCCATGGATATTGCGGACGATATACTAGATCATGTAGAGGTATGTCTGGTTTTGTTAAGCCCTAATATTGGCTCATTACCCCTTAATTGGGGCATATTAGATTAGTAATGTTATTTTATTTATGTCAGCTTTAGGCCATTAGTTGTAAATTAGATTAGTAATGTTATTTTATTTATGTCAGCTTTAGGCCATTAG
>ML789122.1:458360-485726 GCA_009831015.1 Picea engelmannii | reverse complement strand
GAATCATCTTGTACTTGAACATTTAAGTGGGGTAAAAGGAGGTTGCCCCCTCGAAGAGGCTTATTATCTGAAATTATATCTTTTTCAAGGCGTTGAGTACTTTTCCTGAGGTTTTTCTATGCTATATTGATGTTTGGTTCTTAGCAGGTTTATTGGAACAAGCAATCATCATAGTCTTCTCCCTCCATCTGGGAGAAACTCTAGTTCTGGATCTCACGATGCTTACATTCATAAGTCTTCCATACACTATTCTTCATCACATCTTTCATTTTCTCTGCTTGATTTATTTTAGTGAGTTCAAATCAGGCTAGTAGTCTTGTGATTCTCGATGCAATGACTAGTTGTTCTAGATGTTCTTTCTCTCTTGGAATCTTCATGTTCTTCCTCATGTTTATATTTACCTCTTGGGTCCATGGATTTTTATATAGATTCCATGCCCTGAAGATTCCAACTTCTTCCTTTCATCATAGGATCATGGATGTGGATGGATAACCAGGGATACTTTAAGGCTTCTTTTCGAAGAAGACTTCTTCTAAAGTCAAACTGAACATGTGGTTTTTTTCATGGCTACTACCATTGATGGGAACATGGATAGATACTTCATAATATTCAATGGATCATATTATTTAGGATTAGCTCCCTCATAATCCTTGCTTCATGCATGAATGAATTCTCTTCTTTTGGAAATATATAATCAGCTCCCTCCATATAGGAGAGTCCATGCTTCCGTTTGCATCCTTATTTCCTTCTGCAAAGTGTCACAAATATTTTTCCAATTTCCTCTTGATTGTTGACTTCTTTCTGTCTTTACTTCTTCTAGGTTTCTTCAAGATTGATTCTGATTTCGACTTATCTTGCAGCTTTTACTTATGTAATAGCTTCTGCATGAATTGTTAGCAAGGGTTGTTGATGTACTTCATCCTTTCATGTGTATTGCCTGGCTTGTAGTCATTGTGATCGCAAGTTCTTATTTTGTTGATCTTCCATAGGTGTAGTTTCTCTTTGAACATCTTATATTCTAAGAAATAGATATGCATGATATGTACAGAGACTATGTAAACATGGTATGTACAAGAACTATGAATAATATTGTTACTTTGTCTTAGAAGAAGAAGTTTTTTTTATCCTTCTTGGTCTTCTTTGAGGGTTCCCTTTCTTCAGAAACTGATGCTTTGTGTGTTTCCTTCCTTTTCTTTAACTCAGGACAATAATTCTTGTAGTGACCATATTTTCGACAGTTGAAGCATTGTATTTTTGTCATATATTTCTTTTGATTTGATTTCTTCCTGGAGCCAAACTTCCTTTTATTCCTGAAATTCTTGAACCTTGTTGTGAAGGCTTGATCATCATATTTCTCTTAGGGTTTCTCTTTTGCACTGATCCTTGATTCTTCGTGTGTACAACAAGTCCAAAGTTCTTCAAATGTAGGATACTCCTTCATTGTGTCCATGCTTGCGGAAAATGCATCCCATGTCTTGGGAAGACCATTGAGTACTATATTTACCAATTCCTTCTCTAAAATGATCTCTTCAATAGCTTGTATTTGATCTCTCAACTGAGATATTCTCACAATGTATGATGTTATGTTGTCATCGTCATTCATTTTCATGTCACGGAGATCATTCTTCAGACTCATTACTTGTCCAATGTTTCTGACTGAGAAGAGGTTTGTTAGGGCATCGTACATATTCTTATATGAATCAAGATGGGAGATGTAGGGTATCAAGTGATATTTTATAGAATCCACTATGATACTCATGGCATTGATGTCATTGTCTTTGAACTTCTCCATAACTGCAACTTTTTGCGGTTCCTTCTCTTTTCCTTCTTCAAACTCTGGTTCCACAATCTTTCCTTTCATGATATCCAACACTTTATTCTTGGCAAGGATGAGATCAATCCTTTTCTTCCATGCTCTGAAGTTAGAATCCCCTTCTAACTTGTTTTTTGACTTCATAGAGTAAGTCATGGCTGCTTTGACTTGCTCAACCCTAGATTTGACCAAAAAATCAAACTTGACGTCTTAACTTGTTGAGAGTACTAAGAGATGCACTAATCTAGGGTGCACTATTATATCTTGAAATTAGGCCAATCCCTTCACTTAAGGTGCCTCAACGAGAGGGTTAGGGTTTTGTTGCTGCAGCAAAAACTAGCTGCAACTGAGAAAATCCTCCCAATCTATCTTCCAGTGGTTAGATTGTTCGAAGATAGCGTGGGCCCATAACCTGTTAGAATATAGAAATATTTTCACCCAACCATAGGCAGCCAAATCCACCCTCGAGCACCTTAACCTTGACAAAGAATCATTCCAGAAGAAAACCCTAGACTAGATAGCAAAACAAAGATGGTGCACCTTTCTCCAAGGATAGTGCACCAAGAAAGAGCAACAAGAGTTGATTAGAGAGTCCAAACCATAACCAAGATATATTCCAAGACAAAATGGAAATCTTCTAGTTGTAGTAGCTCTCCTCCAAACTTGTGCACAAACTGGCCAACTGCAATGCGCACAAGTGTTTCTTCTACAGTTCTGAGAATGTTGGCCATAATGAATACTAGCCTCCTGTATTTATAGTATTTCTAGCAGACTTCTTGGGCCGACTTCTCATTTTGGGCACTAATTCTCTAGTATATAACATTTCCTTTAGCCTAATTCTTCTCTTGGAGGATAATAACCTAATACAAGTCATTCTCTTGAGCCGACTTGTCTTCTAGGTTTATGAACCAATTAATTAGGGTTTCTTCTTTCTTCCTGAAATATTATATTCTCTTCAAGTTTACACATGCAGGTAAATACCTTCCGCATCTACCATAATATCAACACAAGCATCATGTTATCCTAGACTTTCATAACAATACATTTACATGCCTTGATGAAGAAGGAAAATAGAGCATTGTGAAAGGAATTCCAAAACCCATTTCTATAAGGGATATTTCAGCCTTAAAATTGAAGAGATGTTTTAGGAAATGATGTTAATTGTATGCAACCCATGTGGAGGAACAAGAAAGGACAAAAGGGGAAAGCCTTGAATATTTTTTAGTACTACAAGAGTTTGAAGATGTATTCCAAGAAATATTAGGGTTTCCACCAAATAGGGAGATAGATTTCTCTATTGATTTAGTACCAGGAGTTGCCCCCATATAAAAAACACCTTATATAATGAGTACACCGGAATTAAAGGAATAATAAATGAAACTAGAAGGATTGATTAAGAAATGGTACATACGTCCACATGTTTCACCTTGGGGAGCACCAGTACTCTTTGTCAAAAATAAGGATGGAACATTGAAGTTGTGTATTGAATTTAGACATATAAATAAATCCATTGTGAAGAACAAATACCCTCTACTCAAAATTGATGACCTCTTTGATCAACTAAGAGGGAAAAAGATATTTTCAAAAATATACTTGAGATCAAGATACCACTAGATAAGAATCAAGAAAGAAGACATCAATAAGGAAACCTTTAGAACCAAGTATGGGAATTATGAATTTTTAGTGGTGCCATTTGGGCTGACCAATGCACCAGTTGTCTTTATGTGCTTAATGAATGGCATATTCAGAAATTATTTTGAAAATTTTGTCATAGTATTCTTGGATGAAATACTTATCTATTCTAAGTTAGAAAAAGAGCATGAACATCACCTGAGGTTGGTGTTGCAAGTGATGAGGTAACATCTATTGTATGCCAAGATTAGTAAGTGTTATTTTTACCAAGAATAGATCCATTACTTGGAACACATTATTTCATAACAAGGTATAGCAATGGATTGAGAAAAGATTGAATCCATTAGAGGATGGAAAACACCCAGGAATGTTTCAGAAGTCAGATCTTTTATAGGATTATATGGTTACTATAGAAGATTTATAGTGGGGTTCTCTAAGATTGTTCATTCCATCAATTATTTGCAAAAGAAGGGAATTAAATTTGAATGGATAGTTGAGTGTGAAGAGAACTTTAATTTGTTGAAAGAATTACTTATTAGTGAACCTATTTTAAATATCGCTGACCCAAATGAAAATTTTGTGGTATGTACAGATGCATGCAAGGAAGGACTTAGTGGAGTCCTCACTCAAAATGGACATGTCAATGGGTATGATTCCATAAATATTAAATAACATGAGAGGAACTATGCCACACATGAATTGGAACTTGCTTCCATTATTGATGCATTGAATATGTGGAGGCAATATCTCATGGGAAAGATATTTGAATTAAGAACAAAGCATAGTGGTCTGAAATATATTTTTGAACAGACAACTTTGAATGCCAGGAAAACAGGGTGGCTGCAATTTTTAAGTGAATATGATTTTGACATCAATAATATCAAATGAAAAGAAAATAAAGTTGTTGATGAAATTAGCAGAAGAATACATATCATGCATGCTACAACAATTAGTATGCATCAGTCGGATTTGAAGAGAAGAATTTTACATGCTGTTGTTACAAATCATCATTACCTACAGGTAAAAGAAATCTTACAGCAAAAATTAGAGAATATGAGATGCAAGAAGATGGATTACTTATGCATAAAAATAGAATTTATGTTTCTAGTTCAGGAGAACTTAGGAATTTGGTATTAAAAGAAATGCATAATGTTTTATATGTTGGACATCTCGGTTACCAAAAAAAAATTGCATCACTGAGAAGCCAATTCTTTTGGACAGGAATGACTAAATATGTTGTTGATTACATCTCCATATATATGGAATTCCAAAAAGTGAAGGATGAGCATAGACACCCAGCGGGTTTGTTGCAGTCCTTACCAATTCCAGAGAAGAAATGGAAAGTGGTAACCATTGATTTTATGAGTAAATTACCCAGGAAAACAAGGAAACATGATTCAATAATGGTAGTGGTTGATAAATTGACAAAAGTCGTTCATTTTGTCCCTGTAAATGACACATACAACAGATAATATTGAATAAATTTACATGAGGGAGATTGCTAGGTTGCATGGCATACCTAAGGAAATTGTATTAGATAGAGATACAAACTTCAATTTAAACTTTTGGAGTGTATTATTCAAGGGATTTGGCACAAATATGAACTTTAGCATATCATACCATACACATTCATATGGGAAGACAAAAAGAGTCAACCAAGTGATTGAGGACATCTTAAGAATGTATGTGATGGATAAGCCATCTAAGTGGGAAGATTACTTGCATTTGGTTGAGTTTTCCTATAATAATGGGTATCAAGATTCATTGAAAATGAGCCCCTTTGAAGCTTTGTATGGTAGTAATTTCAATAGTCCAGTGAGTTGGGATAACATGTTGATAGGTTGGTTGTCATTGAAGTCAACCCTTGAAGAAAGTCCGGTAGCGAATTTTGGTAGCACAAAGGTTTGGGTAATGGACCCATGGTTGTTTCATGTGTAATGGTATGATTTTTAATATATTTGAAGGTAATATTATTCTATATGGATAGTACATGTCATTCCATTTCAGATGGTATGTGGAATGACACATAACTCCTCACGGTTTGAGAGTTATCACCTTACGAAGTTGGAGGACCCTCATATGTTGGATTGAAGATCCAAAAGGTCAAAGAAGTCAAAGAGATTGCAAAGAAGAAATTATTATTTAAATGATAAAGTAAAGTGACAAAGTCAAGAAGGATTATTTAAATAATAAAGTGAAGTGACAAAATCAAAGAAGATTATTTAAATGATAAAGTGAGGTGACAAAGTCAAGGAGGAATATTTAAATGATAAAGTAATGGAGAAATTTCTAATTATGGAAAGTGGTTAACCCTAAAAATGAGGAAAATAGGTTAAGTGACCTATAAATGGGTTAAGTGACCTAGAAACGGGTTAAGTGACCTAGAAGATGCTTCTAAAGAAGATATTTGGAGAGTATAAATAAGAGACAAGGCTCTCTCATTTCACATCACACTTGAGCATATTGAATATCTATAGGTGAATGAGGTAACCAAAGGATATCTAAGCCGAATTTCAGAGGGAAGGTGAAGAAAATAAGGTTGGAATTCAAGGGAGGATAAATTATTTTGATGATGCTTTCTAAGGTATGTTATTTACAGGCCATCTCACCATTTTCGCAAAAAAAAAAAATCTATAATGATTCAGACCGTGAAATTGATAATCCATTGAGGAATCATATCCAAGTATCTTTGGTAACAAATTCATCTTGTGGTTCATTTTATTTTTGGAGTTACACTCTGTGGAAAATAGGGTTTGTGGCTAGTCCCGAAACTAGTCTAAAATAGGTGTTTCGGGTAAAAACGTCATAACTTCTTCATAACATATCCAAATTAAGTAATACCAAATGTGTTGGTTAGATTAAATTATGTAGTATTTTGTATAATATTTTTAGATCCATTCAACAAATATTATGTGAAGGGCACACTCTACAAGGTCTCTCTCTAGAATAAGACAAAATTCAGCAAGGTATGTCATTTTTTCTATAACTCCTTTTATGAGAGGTTCCAAGTAGTGACACCTGGAGGAATTGCATAAAACAAACTGAAGAATATTTTGTACTATTTTTAGATCTTTATTCATTACAAGTAGATAATTATGATTATTTCAAGTTACGGTTGTTGACTAATCCTAAACTAGTCATGTGAGACTAAAGAAAAGTTTGATGAAAATTCTAGTCTCTTCTTGTGAAAGTTAAGGAAGGTTTGCAAGTATGTGATCATATACACCAACTCTATTACAGAGTTACAAATCATATTTGGATGATGAAATTGATGAGTGATTTTGGTTAAGGTACATGTTGGGTACATGGTTGAGACAAGTAGTTGATGAGTTGGCACATACATGAGGTGTATAGTTGATGATGTTGGTACATATTGATGAATTGTAGTTGATGAGTAGTTGAAACATGATTGGTACATACTTGGTACATGGTTGGATGCACTTGTTTATGGTACATATTGATTACAGGTTTTTTGGTACAAGTTGGTGCATGTTTGATGCAATTGTTTATGGTACAGGTTGTTTACATGTTGAGGTACAGGTTGATGCATGGTTGATGTATGGTTAAAGTTTATTGGTATAGGTTTGCAGAGGTATATCTCATAGTGATAGTGTGACAATGATTCCATCATTCTACTTCTACTTCAAGGCGGTTAGACGGGGCAAGGACAGGTGGTTGTAGTTGGAGAACATAGGGGGTTGTAGCCTCCTTCTGGTTGTAGCTAGAGAATAGGGGAGTTGGAGCTTCCTTCAGGTTGTAACCTAAGAAACAAGGGGGTTGGAGCCTCCTTCTAGTTGCAACTTGAAAACAAAGGAAGTTGGTGCTTCTAATGAATGTAATTCTTCAAGACATATAAGAAAAAGCATTTTGTGGTTTTCTCCCGCTTTGGGTTTCCATGTAAAACACTAGTGTAATGTGTATGTGTATGATTGTTCATTTTTTCATTGCTTATTTACTCTGTAGTTATTGGATGATAATGATACATTGATATAACACATGGATTATATGGTTAAAAAGGATTAAATTGATCTATTATTGATTTACCCCCCCTCTCAGTAATCCAACAATTGGTATCAGAGAAGGTTCCTTCAGAAATTAGTTTAACCACTGAAAGGTAGATCATGGAGAGAAACAACTTGTATAAAAATGGAATACCACAATTCAATGGACATAAGTATGCATTTTGGAGCATAAGGATGAAAACATATATACATGCACAGGGATTTGAAATTTGGCAATCAATTATAGATGGATACACAACACCAACAATTCTGCCAACAAATGACAAAGCAGTGAAACTCGATTAGAATAATTCCAAAGCCAAAAATGCACTTCTGAATGGTCTTAGTGAAACAGTATTCACCAAATTTATACATTGTAAATCCACTAAATAAATTTCGGACAAACTTCAAAATATTTATGAAAAAGTTTCAAAAGTCAAAGCAGTAAAGCTTCAAACTTACAGAGGTCAGTTCGAACAACTTAAGATGAAGGAAGATGAGAATATTGTAGCTTACTTTTTACGAGTTGATGAAATAGTAAATGCAATCATAGGATTGGGAGAAGAAATCAAAGAATCTGTAGTTGTTCAAAAGGTATTAAGATCTCTTCCTATGAGATTTGAACCTAAGATATCAGCACTAGAAAAAAGATCAAATCTAAACTCAATAAGCATGGACGAATTACATGGAATCTTCACAGCATATGAAATGAGAACTGAACAGGAGAATCCAAATATAAAATAAGCAACCTTCAAAGCATCCAAAAATTCAAAGAAAAAGGGAAGGCAAAAAGAATAACATAGCAGCAGCAGTGACGTCTCAGAAGATGATGAAGAAGTGGCCGACTAAGTCAAAAGACTGAACAAGGGAACCGATAGTAGGTATAGAGGTAAGATTCCTTTAATTTGTTTTAATTGTGATGGTATTGATAATTTTTCTAACAAATGTACTTATAAGAAAAAGAGAAATGATGAAGGTTAATCAAAAGGAAAACAAACATATAAAGGCAAAAGAACCACAAAGAAAGTTTTCAAAAAAAGCTTATGCACCAAAGAAGACATCTCATCATCAAATGAAGATGAATTCAATGACAATGGGATAGAAAGAGTTATATTCATGGTAGTAGAAGACTCTGATAAATAAGAATCTGAAGAAGAATATGAAGAATCCGAAGAAGAATATGAAGAAGTCGAAGAAGAAATTGAAGAGGCAGAAGTTGACTAGTGAGAAGAATTAATGTGTGTCATAGAAGTTGTCAGAAGAGAAAAGAAGAAAAACAAGAAACTACAAGCATAACTATACAAGAAAGAAGACACTCAAGAACTATACCAAATGATCACAAATTTGAAGGTTCAAATAGAAGAAGATAAAAGAATTGAAGAAGCACTCAAATAACAACTAGAAGAAAAAGACAAGATCATTGGAAATTTGGAAGCAAAGATTTTCACATTAAGAAAGGATCTTCAAAAGAAAAATATGCAGAACAACTCAAAAGTTTTGTATGACATTATCAGAAGTCAAAAATCTCATCATGACAAGTTTGGACTTGGATACAATCAGACAGAAAAATGATCAAGCTCCAAAACAATAGAGCAAGAAACATATCCAAAAAGCTATGCAGAAACAATCAAGGGGGATAGGAAGATCTACAAGGAAGATTACAGGGACACTCCTCCACCGAGAAGATTCAGATTTCAGAATCAACAACCAACAAATAGGCGTCAAGAAGAAGAAGAATTTATAGGGGTGAAATCATGAAGATGGGTTACACTTTTGCTTGTTTTATGAGAAAAAAAACTGCATTTTCACAAGTTCTTCAACTTCCCGCATACAAAAGTATTTATTTTATTTAGAATTTCACTTTACAGTAAAAACAAAACTTGTGAAGAATTTTGTGATCTTTCCAATGGATATTTTTCAATTTTTTTTTATCACGATTTGATATGTCAATTTGATTATTGTTTAACAGTATGTTCCTTAAACATGAAAGGAATGATAACGAGTTACTTTTTTCTACAACAATGTATCTATTATTAAACTTATGTTTTTAAGAAACAAAATATACTGCAACAATCTAAAGAGACTTTATTTTATTATGACTCTAATTTTGAATCTAATGGGTGAATATTATAATTTCTAGAATTTTTTTAAGTTGACCAAGTTGAAAACATCACAGATTTTAAACACATGTTTTTCTACACCTTGTATCTATCTTAATTTTTACTTAAAACTAAATTCTAAATATACCCTTTTGAAAAGAACAGTTTAAGGATTATGAATATATTTTTTTCCAAAATTTTCACTATATATTTTTAGATATACCAATATTTCATTTCACCGAATCATAATGTTTACTGAAAATATTTTGTAATGTTTTTTTTCAAATTAAATAAAATTAGATAAAAATAAAGAAAATGAAAATTTTAAGAATTGAAAGTACATTCAATTTTGGAAATGTTGGTGTCATTTTCGAAACCAAATTCTTAGTATTTGCAAGAGTCTGCAACCTCCGAAGTTCAGGTAAGCTTGCGGAAATTCTATGGTTTTTGTTTTTTGTCCCAATTTCCTATTTTCGACCGAAATAATATTTCGGCCGAAAGACTAAAATCTAACAGAAACCGTTAAAACTAAACAGTTTCCAAGGTTTTCGGCCAAAAAAACCTTCTTTCAGCCAAAAGTTTGTTGAACGAATTCCGTCAGTCAGAAAAAATGAAACGACGTGTCATATCATTTCAATTCGCGACAAATTGTATAAATAGACTTTTGACCAAACACATTTAACACAATTCATCGGATGGACAAACAGATATAAGCTCGGGGATAGGGATTTCAAAGAATTTCTATTACTGATTGCAATTGTATTCTTTTCTTTCTTTATTTCTTCCCTTTGATCCATAGGCTTAATCGGAGGATCGATATCGATACATGATGGTTTTCTAGAGCACTTAAAAAAAGTTTTGAATCATCTTTTTGGTTTTTGTTGAATAAGGTAATTGATGTTTGTTCAAGTTTTTATTGGAATAACAATTTATATGTTGAAAGATAAATGTTGAGCATTTTTTCAAGGTGAAGTCTTTGTTGAACATATCTTTTACAGATAACTATAAAAGTCATGGGAAACAAAAGTTTGCGCAAGAGAAAATATGATCTCACTCGAGATGATACTCGCCAAATCGAACAAAGGAAAGAGCTTTATTGGAGAAAGAAACAAGAACGTGCAAATATTGAAGAAAGAAACGATGATAATGTCAATAAAGATTTCCGATAAGAAGAAGTTCAACCAGGTATGCATGCACATATGATGATCGAGCACATGACACACATTGGGACTGTATTCAGGAAGTACAGAATTCAAAGTATAGAATTCAAATTTAAAATATTGTAAATTTAATATAATTTATTGTAATTACAATTTGATGTTTTTCAAAAAACATAAACAGATTTGTCTCATAATGTCGAAGAAGAAGTTGAAACTGAAATTGAAGCAGAAGACGTTGAAACCAAAATTGAAGCAGAAAACGAATCACTTATAGGTATGTACATAAATTTAGATAATACAAGATGAACACTCAAGTATATATAATTTAGTGAATTTATGTTCAGGTTATGTTTTTTAATACAAACTTTGAATTGAAATATGCAGGAGAATCTATCAACATTGATGATGAAATATTAGAAAATGTTGATACTGACAAATTTGGGAAGAAAAAAGCTAAGCATTATATAAGATATCGAACTAAGAATATGTATAATATGTTTTTCAAAGGTGAATCAGTAACAGTACAAGCTCAAATTTTACTTTGTCTATTGAAGTCAAGAAAGTTAAAAGAAGC
The DNA here is from genome assembly GCA_009831015.1 of Picea engelmannii. Taxonomy (NCBI): domain Eukaryota; kingdom Viridiplantae; phylum Streptophyta; class Pinopsida; order Pinales; family Pinaceae; genus Picea; species Picea engelmannii. The sequence goes on along the minus strand of ML789122.1, from coordinate 474,447 downwards.
TACATCATTATTGGGTATTCAAAAGTTGACAAAGGATACAAAGGTGCAACAGAATGTCTTTAACAATATAACTAGTGTATTAAAAGCTTTTGGAAAATCTCAAAAATAAAATGTCTGTGTTGCACATAGAGTGATACAAACAACAGTTGTTTCATCTAGCAATATAAAAGATCGTTTGACACGACACATGGCAAGAACGATGGGAATGTCAAGAAAAACATTGCACAAACATAGAAAATTTTGATTGCAAATAGATGTAAATGATGAATTGGCTTGTTTGACAGTGATTTCTAGACAACCCTACAAAGATAGACTTGCAGAAAATTTTAAAGAATTGGCCCGTAATTGTTGGTTGGAAGAATCTCATATTTCACCACATACAAGGGATGTGTTGCGACAAAGAATAGCACAAAAAAAATATGAAGAACATCCAAAACATATATTGCCAATGACACAAATAGAGTTGTTCAATAAGTTCAAAGAAGTTAAAATTTCCATCAGTACATTTGTGCAACAAAAAACATGGTTTGTTAGACCCGTCATTGTCTGTGACACTTTTTTTTGTTGTTATCATGTGGAATTTGAGTTGTATTACGACACTTTTTTGAATTTTGGTAAAACTTTATGGCCAGGTTCACCTCCTCCTTCCACATTCTGTGTTTTTATATCTGAAATTCTATGTGAAAGAGAAGATGATGATTTATTTTAAAAAAAAAATGTTTGGTGGAAAGAAATGTGATCCTTGTGGAAATATAATTTTGTTTCATTCAAAGTATCATGTTGATATGAATGATCAATCATTTTCCAATATAAGAGTCAATTGGAAGAGATATGAATATCTGAGCAACACAGCTCCACATTCTTCAAATGTTATTTCCAAAAGGATTGATTTGAAAGTAGATAACATATGTGTGATAGATTTTTTGAAGAAGTTTAAGGAAGAAATCTATAAATACACCAAGCATTCACATAGAGATCGATGGAAAGATCTACAATTCAAACAATCCCGTGAAGTTTTTCCACCAAGGAAAATTTTGTTTGTAGTTGATTTTGCAGAGAATTACACATTCGCTACACAAAAAGAAATACATAGTGAATATTATCATTATGATCAAGTCACGATATTTGTCCACGTTCTATATAGACATTCTCAATGGAGTCTTGATAACATAGAAAGCACCAACAACAATTGACATGTTATTAAAGAATATCACTTTTATATAAGTGATGATCGAGCACACGACACACATTATGTACAACATTGTTTTGATAAATTTTATGATTCATTGAAAGAATGCGAAATCAAATTCGATCGACATTGGATATGGTTCAATGGGTGTGTGGGTCAGTTCAAATCTACACGATCATTATATTGGTTATGTCGTCTTCATAAAAAATTAAACATTACACATTGTTGGAATTTTTTTTAGATTGGTCATGGAAAAGGAGAGCACGACGGTGCAGGGGCATATATAAAACGAGCACTTCGAAGGTATCAGCTGAACCCTCATGCTGATCAATTTGAATCCGTTGAACAAGTTGTTGAATGGTGCAAAATGGTGCTAATCCATGAATATAATCCATCAAGGGATGTGCGCAGGTGTGTCTATATATAAATGTTACATGTATGTACACAGGATATATAAATTTGAACGTGTTCAAATTTATATTCAATCTTCAATCATTTTCTTTAGAGATTTCAAGTTAACAAGTTCTTGTCTTGTGCAGGTTTTTTTGGTATGTTGGAATCGAAGATGTAAATAGATCAATCCCATATGACACTAGTACAATACCTAGGACAAGAAAAATACATTCAGTTAAAACAAAACGTTTTCAAAATGGATTTGCATTTGATAGAAGAAATGACTCATGTTTTTTTTCAATTTGCATATAGGACACAGAATCCATAGATATTTGCGAGAATGAAAATGCAAGATATGTTAAAGATTGGAGACATAATGAACTTAATGTAAAAGGGAAAATTCCACTTTCAATCTCAGAGGAGATGGAATCAAATGAAACTGTAGTGTTAGTTGATGGCGATAGATTTTCTGATCTTGTTAGAGAAGGTAAAATTTTTATGTTTAAATTTTTTCAAATAACTTGTAGATGTACTTGTTTGATAATCTAACACGAATTATTTGTTGTCCAATATATCCAATTATTTGCAGGAGATGTTTTTTCCATGGTTTCACTTGTAGACAACACTGAAAATGTGAAATATTATTTGATGCGATGCACGGAACAAGAGATGAGGCTATTAGAAGATTTTGATGATAATGGTTTTATATATGAAAGATGATCCATTATATTGAAAGGATATTTTTTTCAAGAAACCCATCAAACTGATACTCATGTTCACTTTCAAGACTACCAGTCAGATGTCACAAGTTGTCAATATAGTCATTTGGTATGTGCAGCACGCATAAAGTTAATAGAATTTCAATCCAAAAAAAAAGATAGAAAATGGAAAATGTCCAACGTTGATCATGAACGAATAATTGAAGATGGAATACCATTACGGTGTTTTTAAACAAACTTGGCACATGTGTACATTCCAGAATTTTTATTTTTTCATTGAAAGTACATTCCAGATTTTGATGACTTGTTTTGACTATCATCAAACATATTTCCAATTATGATATTTGTAAAAAGGGTACTACGTATAAAAAACTCACTTGGGAACTACACCCCAATTAATACCTAAAATTATATTGTTAATACTTACAACCTAATTAGGATAGGATAAAAACCAAGAACCGCTTGGGGTCCATCCTGACTTTAATATAGGATAGAGGAGAACTTAATCTTTTAGGGACATGCATTTTATATAATATAAGTTATTTTTTCAAGTCAAGAAGTGAAGTATCCTTAGGTGCAAGGGATGAAACTAATCCTAACTTAGGCATGCTCACTACTAGGCATATTTATGAGACATCTTTAAGTACCTGATATGACTAATAGACCCATCATTATATATCCTTCTAAGCATGCCCCCTTCTGACATTTGGATGAGACTAATCCTTTTTAAAGAAAGCATAGTATTAGGGCACCTTTATGATATCAAATTCTCATTCCATCTTGTGATTGGAAATGGATCACATGTTAAGACAAGTAAAATATATTTTAATGAAGTTCATTCGATGGGGTTTACTTGCTTTAGAATGTTTGAACCCATTCCCATATATGTATTATGAGTCGTCCCCTTCAAACCGATAATTTCCAACCATACTCTTTGATTTTCCCATGTTCATAAAGGGGCACACATGATGAGAAAGAATATATTATTATATGTAGGGTGATTAAGTCATGTTAATTAAAAAGGGGTCCTTCTCACATGAAGTTGTAAGACTTCATGTCCAGCTTTTCACATGTTCGATGGGTTCAATTTGCTTTGGAGCCGCCTTAATACATGATAAACGATACAATGTCATGGGTCCTCAAGTGGTAATACAAGAGGCCATATAATCTCACATGCTAGGAATGGAGCCGTACCCATTGAGCGACTCTTCCTCGTGGCTCATTCTATTCCATTGACTATTCAAATGGAATGGAAGTCATTCTTTTTTGAGGTATGTGCATTACCATGACATCTTTATGATACCCAATTACATTGATAGAACCATGAAATTACCCTTTTGAGGTATGTGCATTACCCTTTCTCAAGTATGTGCATTACCATTACATATTTATGATACTCAATTACATTGATAGAACCATTAATGTAACCTTTTCTAATATATACAAAGGATTCAATATCAAATTTAACCTCTACATCTAATTAAAATAATAATAATTTAAAGTATTTTTTTTAATTGAATTGTTTTTTGATATAAACATTTTATGTTTCACAATTATTATATATAATTATTCACAATGTTAATTTATATTTAATTTAACAAAATTTTTAATATAGATGTAACGCTTTATAAATATTTTAAGTGTCATAATTATTTTATATGATAATAATTTATTTTTAAGGTCATGATATTTGTGTAGGAGATTTTGTTGTTTATAGGATAAGATATTCTCCCTTAACCATTTGATTGTTATTATTTTATATGATAATAATTTATTTTTAAGGTCGTGATATTTGTGTAGGAGTTTTGTTGTTTATAGGATAAGAGATTCTCCCTTAACCATTTGATTGTTAAGGTGTATGGAGATATATAACTTTCTTCTTTAGTTTTGACCATGACTTCCAAAGAGAAAACATGGATTTTATATTTACAATATTACTTTATAAAAAAAAACATGAATTTTATATTTACCATATTAATTTATACAGAAATTTAATTTCATGTAGAGTAAAATAAAAGTTTATGCACAAATTTAATGTCATGTAGTAAAACCAATTATTAATGTTGGAGAGGTATAACACTCAAACTATTTGGTGAATTTTATTTCAACTATATTGACTTGAAGTAGTAAGATAGTGGTATAGTGATATAAAGAATGAAAAATTGTTAAACACTATTTCCATTGACCCTTACTTTTTTCAATAGTATTTTTTTCTATCTTATTTTAATAATATTGCATTAGGTTAGGGTAAATGAACCTTTAGGTGAATATATCTTATAGCTTTAGCATTTTTTTAATGACTACATGATAAAATTAAATAATAGTTGATCATCTCTTCCATTTTAAGGTTTTATTTTATTGTCACATCATTTTGAGCATTTTATTTTATCGTTAACTTTGTCACTTTTTGCCACTTTGTCACATCATTTTGAACATTTCATTACTAATTAACTTTGTCACTTTTTGACAATAGAATCATTTTTTACAGTACATAGTGAACATAAAATAAAACATTTAAATTAATACATAGCAGAAAAGTATTTAAAAGTTTGATGCTTAATTTAAAATTCATTGTAAAAAAAAGAATACAAAAAATATTTAAGAGTTTGATGCTTAATTTAAAATGCATTGTAAAAAAAAGAATGTACAAAAAACATTATTTCATTACTAGTTAACTTTTCCACATTTTGACAATAGAATCATATTTTTGAAAATACATAAAGAAAACATTATTTCATTACTAGTTAATTTTTCCACCTTTTGACAATAGAATCATATTTTCGACAGTACACTGTAAACATAAAATGAAACATTTAAATTAATACATGGCAAACAAATATTTAAAAGTTTGATGCTTAATTTAATGCATTGTAAAAAAGAGAATATACAAAACATTAGTTCATAACAAGTTAACTTTGCCACATTTTTCTCCATCAATTATGAAAAATCAAATATGAGACAAAAATTGTTATTTTGAATTCCAAAATTATGATATATATATATATATATATATATATATATATATATATATATATATATATATATATATATATATATATATATATATATATATATATATATATATATCAAAGTTTGAATATTAACACTGTAAAATACATAAGTTCCACATCCATTTTAGAATGATAACAAAAACTAAGACATTTAACTCCAAAATTATGGACTCTAAGCCATCCCTTTAAGATAGATCACTTCATACTTGAAATTCAAACCTGCAAAAAAAACAGATTTCAAAAATTAAAAATTTACAATTCAAACATGCGAAATAATACAAAATTCAAAAATTGTAATTAAAATAAAATTGACATACATACCAAAAGAGTTAACTGTCATCCTTCCAACATACTCTTTCCCACAAAATATATTGTAAACATATTTTCCACCAAATATAATTTAGACATCTGTAAAAATAAAAAAAATAATAAAAAAAACAAATAACACATAGTATCATATATACTGTAACTAAATATTAAATAAACAATAAGTAATAATAATATAACCAACCACAATTAAACAGATTTAAGATCTAGTTACTCACCAATTAAAAGCACATGATTTAAACATTTTGTAAATCTTATCTAAAATCTTAAAAAAAATAAAAAATAAAAATTATGTTCTTGGTAAGAAAAAAATGAATTAGAGTTATATAATAATCTAAAAATAAATATAGAACTATGTATGAAAAAAGTTCGCAAATCTCCATATTAAATCATTCTTCCAATGAAATACTTATCTCCTTATGGATAAAGTCTCAAATCCTTCAGGTGAAATTCTCCTTGTGAATAAGGTCCCAAATCCTTCAGGTGAAATTCTCTTTGTGGATAAGGTCCCAAATCCTTTAGGTGAAATTCTCCTTGTGGATAAGGTCTCAAATCCTTCAGGTGAAATTCTCATCCCAAGTGATGTTATTGTGTTCTTGGTAAAACAATTGTGCGTTAAAGTTAGATAATAATCTGAAAATAAATATAGAACTATGTATGAAGAAAATTCACAAATATCCATATTAAGTCATTCTTCCAAAGAAATACTTATCTCCTTGTGGATAAAGTCCAAAGTCCTTCAGGAAATTATCCTTGTGGATAAATTCTCAAATCTTTCTGTAATTCTCATCCCAGGTGATGTTATTTGTTCATATTTACACAATAATAAAATACTAATCTCCTCAGCAGTTAAATACTTCTATTCTTCTTCTGCAGTGGTCATATAATCAAATTCCATGATGCCCTTTCAAACTAAAGAACTCATAAATCTTCATATTAAGAAATTCTTCCAAAAAAATACTTATTATCTAGATAAGTTCACAAATTTCCATTTTAAAAACCATTCTTCCGAAAAATACTTATCTTCTCTTTCTTCGGTGGAATAGATGTTCTCATATAATCTTGCATGTACATGAAGGAATTCACCTCATTGTATGTAGAAAACACAAATTTGTCCATACTACGCCATTCTTAAACAAGAAAGCAAGGAATGCAATCGAGGAAAATTTAGAAACTTTATCTTTTCTCATGTGGGATAGAATCTGTTCTCAAATATTCAAACATATTCAAGTTCAAAATCAGGTATTCATCATGATCTAACCTTAAATAAGTTTGAATTTACACCATTTAAGATAACGACAAACTTATCTAGGGGTTCTATATATTTAAAAATAATTAATCAAAGCATTGAATAGGAAAGGCTAAACTAAAAATTTGATAAAAGTCAAGAACATGCATTTATGAATCATCCTGAATGGATACATCCTTTCCTAATCTGGGTTCTTCCTCAATTCCAATCTCCCTTCCGAGCACACCCTCAAGTACTCTCTTCTCCACATTAGCCTAGATATAACACATTTCAAATTTAAAAATTTTTAAAATTATATTTAAATGATTATAACATGTTAAATTTAAATGATTTTAAGACATTAAATGATACCTGTGAACTCCCACCCTCTTCAAACTCTCCCAATGATAATTGAGACAATCCAGCCCAAGTATTAGAATATGGAATAGAGATCTATGAACAACACAACTAAGAACTAAATCTAGGATTCAATATGTTCACAATTATACAAAATTATAAATGTTGTTGATCTCTTATTCAAAAGAGTGGAGATTGAACAACTATTAGAAAAAACATACCCGATTCAATCCATCCAAATTCAAACTTGTCGAATCAAGTCCCCTAACGACTGGAGATTCGTTTAACATATCTCCAAACTGCAATTAATGGCAAGAAGAACTCGATTATTTCTATAGAGACAAGGATATCTAAATTTAGAACTAGAAGTAAACTATCATAAAATGCGTCAAAATTTTCCTACATAGAACACATACCAATTTGTGGTTCGGGTCATCATTCTGAATGACCTTCTTCCAACCATCCTGACAAAATTTTGCATACTCCAAAACTTCTTCTGCTGACATTGCATCTAAGTTTGCATCTGTTTTATCAACAAATGTGGCCCAGGAATTGGCTTCCACTCACTAACGCTTCATGCCAACATCAACACCATAAACAATATCTTCCAAATTTTCCCCGATTGTAGTCCTAGCCTCTTTTCTAACTTCTGATGTAGCCTGGAACTCTGAAAGTGATTCATATGCCCCTGTTGGGCGAGGTACTAAAGGTTGTGGAGGCCTCGACAATGCCACACTTCGATATTCCCCTTTGCGATCATATTTACGTCCTTTACCAGTCCCATAATATTTGGACGGTAGACTAGTATAATTAAGGTGCATGTGCAAGAAGAACTCTGCAAAAAAGTGTCTTTCAAAATAGTTTGGAACCTCATCGTTCCATGGAAATTTCCCATATGCCACCAAAAATCTATTATATAGATGTCCAGCAAAATCAGGGTGCTTAAAATATTGCACCTTCAACATATTTCGCTTTGGGCCCTCTTTGAAATTGAACATGAAAATGACGTCTTCTTTTGAAACTATGTTTTTTATTGTCTCTCATTTATTAGGACCCATCACCTCTGACTTTCGCCACCTCATTAGATCGATAAAACTATCAGTGATTGGCCCCATCTTCTGATATGCATCCATAAAGTTTTCCATTGATTGCAAAACAATTTGCAAACTTTGTTTTCTCTCCTGAGGGAGTTCCAACACCACCAAATCATTTTCCAACCTCTTTTTAACACCTGAGCATCACTCAAGCGTCATTGTTTCAGTATTCCCTTCCCAGGGAAGTTCATCACCAACATCTGAAGGATAGGTGGACATTGGCATGTAATATTTTGTTTCTTCATAATATGGCCTCCTAAATGCACCTTCACCCTCTGCACCAACATTTGAATCTTCATGACAACCACTCTCATTGTCGACCCTTGCTCTAAATTGATTGCCTACACACACATTTGAAAGTAACTTCAATATTTAACCTCACTTAAATTTAAATACAAAAGAATTCAACAAAAATAAACAAAATTTAAGAAACTTACCAGAAATATTCTCTTGTCCAAAGCTATTCCCTACATTCTCAGGTGTAGGAGTATTGATGCGCAACCTATCTAAGAAGGATGCATCCATATCACTGGCTTGAGCAGGTTCTACAGTTGATCTATTTAGAGACTCATTTGAAAATCTCCTTTGACAAGATTGTTGTTGCTCACTCAGAGTCTCAGTCGAAGAAGGAGTTATTGTTCTTCCTTCTTGAGAAAGCTTAGAGCGTTTGCAAGGAATGTTTGGAGAATCTCATGTCGACATCACTCCTCAATATCTATCCACAATGAAAAGTTTATCAATAAAAATCCAGATATGTACACAAGTTTAAGAAATTAAAAACGCAGAGATAAATCAAAGTTTTAAACAATCAAGTCGCAAAGGTACTCGCTCATTAGAAGGTGCAAAGACTAGACATTCAACCATGAATCAATCAACTCAAAGATAACTAAGGGGTCCATAGACAACATGGAAAATTTGTATCCTTCACTCATCATCCATGCACAGAAAAGAAGGGCATTTGAATCTATAGGTCTTTAAACACCGAAGTGACAACCATCGATTCAGCTCCTGGCCGACTGCTCAGACATGGACTAATGACTAAAGGGATAAGTAACAGAAGATAAAACCACAATATTTTCATAATAATCAATAAAACCCACACATAGAAGTCATTGGAATCATAGGTTGAGTTCACCAAGGGACTGTCATTCAACTCAAAGGTTTATCATTCACAATACACATCAAAGAAGAAGACGCAAAGACTAAACATTCAGCCATGAATCAATCAACTATAAACTCCCTAACTCCCTTTATTGATATAGTTTTGAGTTTATTTGTTGTTGATTATTAAACCAAACATCATATCCCTCCATGTCCAAAACCTATTTTTACCTTCAAAACAATTGTAAATCGTATGAATTTTGGCTCTAGAAAAGAAAAACTCTTAATATTGGATAGTTGTGGATATGGTTAAACTAAATACATAACTATGAAATACTTTATATGGTCACCTAAAGTTACATAAAGGAACCTAATTGTGTACTATAAACTAAGGGATTTCTACATTGAGTGCATAAATACGCAAAAATAACTCAATAGCATGTGCATATTCTTCAAACATGGTTCAATCCACTAAGACCACATATATATTCATAACCTCACACACCTACTAATAACATGAGAAATCTTTAGTAAGTGGTGCACAACAACTTGTTATGCCTTTAATCTTGGCACATAAGAAATCTTGCTTTACTAAGTGGTGCACTCTTGTCTGGTCACAGATTGGATAATGTTATATTATAAAACATATGAACTATGCAAATGTTATATTATATAGTTGGATCACTTGAGAGATTTAGCGACAAATTGTTGGATAGTTGTGGATATGGTTGAACTAAATACATAACTGTGAAACACTTTATGGTCACCTAAAGTTACATAAAGGGACCTAATTGTGTACTATAAACTAAGGGATTTCTACATTGAGTGGATAACTACCCAAAAATAACTCAATAGCATGTGCATATTAAATGTACCCTATGGTTGGATCCACTATTCATAACCTCACGCACCCACTAATAACATAAGAAATATTTAGTAAGTGGTGCACATCAACTTGTTATGCCTTTAATCTGGGCACATAAGAAATCTTTCTTTACTAAGTGGTGCACTCTTATCTGATCACAGATTGGATAATGTTATATTATATAACATATGAACTGTGCAAATGTTATATTATATAGTTTGATCACTTGAGAGATTTAACGAAAAATTGTTGGATAGTTGTGGATATGGTTGAACTAAATACATAAATGTGAAATACTTTATGGTCACCTAAAGTTACATAAAGGGACCTAATTGTGTGCTACAAAACTAAGGGATTTCTACATTGAGTGGATAACTACCCGAAATTAACTCATTAACATGTGCATATTCTTTGAACATGGTTCAATCCACTAAGATAGCATATATATTCCTTATAGTTCATATATATTCCTTATTCCTTATGGTGCAAATGTTGTATGAGGGTTGTTCGTATTCCTAATATAAATTTATACAAATAGTAATGTTATGACTAATACTAATGTGATGACTAATACTAGTTGTCTATTAGAGATATTAGGTCGAAAGGTTTGAATATTTCACATTTGGATTATCTTTAGAGTTAATTAAATATTGACAAAATAAATTAGACTTTATCATCCAAAATGAAGTATTTGTTATAACTATTCCTTTAGTCAAAGGGCCTCCACAATTGGAAAAGACCACCAAAGTGGAAGACATTGGAAAAGACCACCAAAGTGGGAGACTGGTTCCTTTTTGAGTAGTTTACTACATAAGTAGGTCACTCATGTCTTACACAGAGATGTGACCAAGACTCATGATAATATGTAGGACATGTGAAGCATAGGGGGAGAATTACTTACCCATAAGGTCTCACTAGATGGTTTCAAGATGTGTTTTGTCAACCTAGTCCAAATATAAATTACTCTTGGCAATGAATATTTCTTTCTCTTGTTATGAAATTAAGAACACAGAAAAATGCAAAACTTGGTGTGAATTACATAATCATGCTAATCATTGAGTTTTTGAATGAAATTTTTGTTTGAGACCATAACTAAGGGATCATATATTATAGCTTCGCCGGACTCGCTAACCTAAGGAATCTTGATAGCTTGTCTAATGACCATTACATATTGCCTAAAACGAAATCAATCTATGAATAGATTGACTCATTATAGAAATACCAACATTAGCAAAGTAATATAGATTTTCTATTCATGGAAAATATCTTGAATCTTAGTGTTGATTCTTAGTGTAAATGTTTGCTAGCAAACACTTTGAACCTAGTTTTTAAGGATTTTGTCACTTGTGATTACTTATTTTTAATAATATTTCTTTAAGACTCTCAAGTACACTACAAAATTGTGTTAAAAAATACGATGCACTCAAGAAATAATTGTTCCATATATAGATTCTTGTTCTTGAACTACAATCATACAATATGACACTAGATTATTCTTTGTTAAGTACAATGCCATATTCACTCTTTGCAATTCAATTCCATCTTACTCATGGTTGTTTATATTTGATTACAAAATGAATTCTACCCTTTTGCAAGATTGTTTTCATCTCTTTTCATTTTCATTTAAAGAGCAACAATGCCACAATACTAGTAAATTACACCAACGCACAAAATTTTGTAAATATCAATATCCCTAAAAAAAGTAAATTTATATTTCTATATACTACCAAAGATCTCAAATGATGAATAAATCAAAGGGATATAGAAAAGTGTCATAAGGTATCTACAAAAATAGTAAAAATAGAGCTTCAAATGGAACTTTATGCCTTACTAGTCAATGGATTGGATATGTTATTATGTGTTGAATGGTTAATGTAGCTCTGTGCTTGTGTCAAAAATATTCAAAATAGATTCTTGAAATTTATATGGAAAGGTGAAACTTATAAACTATATGGATTTTAAACATTAACTAACAAAATAATTACTTCACAATGAAAGAAAAATAGTAGAACAATGACCAAACTATCGTGGTTTTCTTCTAGAGAGAAAGAGCGGCAAGTGGATGGAGTTGGGGGTATAGAGACAGAGAGAGATGTAATAGATTATCTCTTGGTTACCAACAGATTTCCACTAGGTTAACAACTGAGTACTTTGGGTAGGTTACCAACCAAAAGTTTGGTTAAAGGTTACACACACAGATATGTGCTAGAATGATATTGTTGTTACCTTTGTCCCCAATAAAAAATTAACTCATTAAGAGTCTTAATCAATAGTCTTCTCATGAAAAGAAAACATGTCAAAAGTGTAGATTGGTCCTAGGTGGGGTAGATATGAAATTGTCCTCTCTGACACTTGAGCTAGACCCAATTAACATATCCAATTAAAAGTCACAACTTATTACTTGACTCACCCTTCGACTTGTATTTTGAGAAGTCATTTATTTTGTAAAATAGTTTTCATTATCAATTACTAATCTTTATTGAAATATATCTTTGTAAATTTTGATATACAAGTATATTTTCTCCACAAGTGCATGATGGAAACACAAATATGTGGAGATCAATCATGATATTAAAGGAATTTGAGTACACAAATTAAACATTTCCTAGGAATCATAAGGAACCGTGTAAGAAGTCAAATAGTTAATTAGGTTAGAGTGCGACTAAGTACTAAGTTTTGTTGGGAAGTTCCACTAGGAGAGAACCGACCTAATATGGAAGTGATAGATTTACTGAACTATACATATGGACAATTAATGGAAATAATGGAAATAAACATGCATATGGACAATTAACCATGAAGATCACATTGATGGACAATTAATGGAAATAATGGATGCATGTTTCTAGAACATGTCAACAAAAACCTAAAAGGTTCTAAGAATGTTTATTGGTCAATTGGTCAATTCTTTGTGCAGTATGGTCTATGAGTAGTTGAATGCTTGAGGACTAATTTGATCGAGTTCTTGGTAGAATAGCACTCAACGTTACCATGGAATAGATCAATCCTAATGGTTTCTTTGAGGGTGCATATATTAACCTCAATGAATTGAAAAAATGTACAAGGGATTACAAGATCAAAAGCAACATGTGTATGGTGCATCGACAATAGTTATTAAACCAATTCCATGTAGAAGTTGGATTGATTGTTCAAGTGGCATGTAAAGAAGAGGAACAATTGTAACTATCTCTTAGAGATGGGCCATAAGAATATGAATTGCTAGAGATTCAGAGAGGGAGGTAGAAGTTTTAAGATTACAACTGAGAAAGGATGCAATTATAGGTGATTTGAGTGTTGGGTTGGTATGTGACATGGGACATTTAAAAATTTAAATGTGTGATCTCTATAAGACATTCATTTGGAATCATCATGGAATTTATTAGTTGCAATCGTAAAGTATTATAATTGATATATGACAATACAATGTAGCATAGGTCATTCTAAAGTATAATATTTTTCTAATTTACATAAATAAATGTTGTAACCCCACAAGTAAATCTTATAATTTTTTAATTCTAATAAATGTTAGAATTTTTAATTTTAGTAATATGGGCATATGTTGAGAACAAGACTATGGTATATAATAAATTATGTGATGTAACATACTCGCAAAATAAAGTGGATTGACGCACTTCTAAAATGTCATAATACCACAAGTAAATATTATGTAAACACAGAAATATAATTATATTTGAAAATATGTTTCCTAGCCTTGGTAGAGTGTGTACTTGCATCCTACAGTCCTTGGGAGAATACAAACTTGTCTATAAGTTAAATAACTTAAGGATTGATAGACCTCCTTGTTTGGATTGGGATTATGCAGTAGGGTTCTTTGATGGAGCCTCACAGGACATGGGCAAAAAATGCGGGGTAGGGTCTATTTTAAAATGTCCAACCTTAGGGACCTTCAATATGAAAATGAACTGTGGGTATGGGACATATACAAAAGGAGAACTATTAACCTTATGGTTCATGTTGTATTTTTCAAATGTATTGAAGGTTACAAGATTAATGCTGGCAGGTGATTCAAAGTTCATTATTGACTGGTTCAATAATGATAATAATTTACAGGTACTCACTTTGCAGCCATGGATGGAAAAAATCAGGACCGTGTGGAAGTTTTATTCAACTAAAATCACATCACATTACAGAACATATAATAAGGTTGCAAATCAGATGTCCAAGGAAGCACTACTGCTAGATGAGGAAGGTGTTTTTTTACAAAAACCACATATAGTCTTACAGGGAACTATGAAAAAGTGTCTACAAGATAAAGAATACCGATAAAAGGGATAATGACAGGTTGGATATTCACTGTAATAGACCAGTTAATGTTTCTTTTGTGTTTTTATAATTTTGTAAAGAAGGTACTAACATGAACGTAATTGTTGTTGTATTTGGTTTTATAAAAGTTTTGGTGAAGGTTAATTGATGGGAACAGTCATGAACTGAAGACAAGCTAATTTAAGTTGTAATGTCCTCTTGGGAACAGATTTAATGTCCTCAATACTAAAATGTCATATAAACTACAATAAATGCATAAAATCAACCAAACCAAACAATACTAAAAATTACTTGCAAAACCAAAGAAAAGTGGTACCCAAAAATTTGAAATTTTAGAATGTGATATGTACTCAACACACTATCAACACACTATTAGGTACTTTTTTGAAATTTTATAGTTGTAATTGTTTGTAGAAAACTATAAGCTATATCTTTATTCTATTTTGGACTATGGGATTTTGATAATAACCCTTTTTTGATACAACCTTACTATGAACATTTGTTGCGGCTTTTTACTTAATACAAATATCTACCAATTATTGTTAAAAGAAGATTCAAAATTAATATAGTATATCAAAATAGTGATTTTAATATTTTAACCATGAGATTATTACTTAATACAAATATCTACCAATTATTGTTAAAAAAATATTCAAATTTAATATAGTATATATCGAAATAATAATTATAATATTTTAACCATGAAAACCTATATATATATATATATATATATTAAAACAATACATATCAACTTTTTATTATTATAATATAAACATTTTGCATGTAACTAACCATAATTTATTATTCACAATACAAAATGGTCTTATACACAAACATAGTGGAACATGGAATTTGTTAAAGTGTTAAAAGGTGGGACATTGTATACCTCAAAAGTGGAATCAAGCAACGAAAAAGAGGTAGAAAATCATTGAAAAATACATACCACAACAAAGGTCAACAAAGGTAAGGTAAAGGACAAGGATTTTTAAAATAGGTAGAGGTCAAGGATTTTTTTTAAGAAGCGGCACATGGTATGAAGAATACAAGTGAGATACTTGATTTTATACTTGCAAGATTTCGTGGCATAAATTGTTTGGAGAACTTCAAATGAAAGTGAGTAGAGAGTCATTTGATACATGGATAAACCATGAGAATGTGATGGTGTGAATAGCATAGTAAGATTGAAAAATATCGTAATAACAAGAACCATAATGATAACTGGAAGATGAACAAAAAATAGATTCCAACATTATGGCACACATAGGAGTCTAAAAGGAACTTTCTATTTCTTCTTTGTATCTTAATTACAAATGAAAAAATTATTATTATTATTTATTTTATTTTATTTATTTATTTAATTATGTATTTAAAATTAAAATTAGAATTAAATTAAAACTACTACAAATCCTATATGATAATTGAAATTAATAACATTTATTATTTTTTCTCCAATTATAAGTTATTTTATATAAACCATTTAAAATATATATATTTATAATTTATAAATTACCTTTTCTTT
>ML789122.1:422687-439592 GCA_009831015.1 Picea engelmannii | reverse complement strand
TAAACAGTGTAGTTGAGGGTTCAGGTAAATTTTTTTGGGGTTTATGTTATTTCGTTTATACCTTTCCATAGGAGGCATCCCCGTAGAATAGGGAGCGATTTTTACAGTGGGGTTCGTTATTTTTTTTCTACAGTGGGCGTTTTTTTTCCTTCAGTGGGTTTTCAATTGTACATTCTAGGTGTCTGTATATCTGGTGGCAGTCTTTTGCTTTGGATTTCTCCCTTCACATGATGGGTGTTTTTATATATATTTAGGCCTGTTTTTGGTGGGTTTCTCTTTTCATGTGGTGGGCTTTCGGGTTGTGGACACTCCTGAAATCATATGCGTGGGGTTTAATTTCGCTGGGATTTTCCCTCAGTCGTTCTTGTGGGCACTCATTTTACAAGCCTCTGTCATTGTGTTTCATGCCTTGGCCGTCGGTGCATTTTTTTATTCAGTGAGAGATGTATTCCAGAAGGGGGCGTCCGTGTTTCGGTGGGCATTTTTATTCTCAGTGTGCGTTGTTGTTTTCAATCTCAGGGTGCATTTTCTCTGTCTGTTCGTTCTTCAAATTAAATGCATTCGGGATTGGATCCAAGTCTTATGAGATGTCTTTTTCATGGATTGGGTCTGTCGACACTTTTATTTAATCGACCCAATCGTCTTTTATGCTCCGGCGTAATGCCCAGGCGACTTATCCATAGTCTGTGACTGCATATGCTGAGGCTTGTTGGTGGGAGGTTCCATTCCCCGCCTGCGTGACCCCAACATCGTCTCCCCGTGTTAGTTGTCTGGCTTCTCTCACGATTCCATACCTGGACTCAATAGGTGCCTGCATGGATTCATTGACTCTTGTTCGTATCCGTGACTGAGACTTTATTTATTCTTAATTCATCTTCGTTTTTGGACTGAACCTGGTGTTATTTAGTTTATTTCTGAACTTTACTTTAGGTTCAATTTATTTTCGCATGGGTTTGTTCCTGCATTCTATTTTATTTTAATTTCGATTGGGTCTCTCCAATCGATCCAGTTATTAATTCAGCAATCAAAATTCGTGCTCTGTCCTTGGGCCTTTTCAAATCGCTTAAAGCTGATGCCGAGTAAACCTATGGCACGCAGCCAGGTAACCATTTGGACGTGGAGTATGAGCTTCTTCCAGTTTTGAAATTCTTGCATTCATGACAGTCAGAGCGTACACCCTAGCTCCCTGTAGAACCACCTTAGTTCGTGATTCCTTCATGTCGAACAACTCCGTCGTATAACCGGGCCTCGATCCAAGTTGTTTTGGGCAGTGCTTAATTTATAATTCTTCTGGTTTTAACTAATTTAGGGACGGCGGCAATACTGGAATGGTTTTTACACTAAGACAATTGTTTGGTTTAGAGTATCATTCTAATATGGGCAGATAATCATTTTCAAGCAAACTAGTGTTAGTTAAAGCAATAATGTTAATACCCTACAGTTAAAATGTCGACGTGATGGTCGGAAACTGCCAAATGAAGGTTAGGGTTTCTCATGGTAATATAACGGCAATAGTAAATGATATGCTTTTATGAATAATTATCCATCCGTTGGCAACCCGAACCTGCAATATGACATGCCCTATCAATTTGTCGTGTTAGTATGGTTTAGGGATAGCGTGGCAGCAAGGTGGCCTGTTTTTATTTTGTACTGGCAATTATAAATTGCAAACTTAAAAGCTATGGAAAGTACAGCATTAAATTGCTTAGGTAAAATTGGGCGGTCATGCGGCGTGTTATTATTATTATTGGCTTTTAAAAACGTTATCAGGTTTATATATTAGCTTTTTAATTGTTTATGTATACATACGCGCCTTTCAAAGTTGGGTCATTTAAAACATTGTCATAATAACTAGCGTGCTGATTCAATAGGACCTTTTAAACTGTGATGTTTATGGTTGCATTTAATTAGGATATTATTCATCCTAATTAAAGTGTTATGATTTCATTAGATCCTTTTTAAAACAGTGGTGTTTATTGTTGTGCTTAATAAGGATATTAATTAAAATATGTTGTTATTTGATATTGCCCCTTAAAATGTTTTCATTTTTAGATAATTAGCCTTTTTAGGTTTACATATATGTGCCTTTAAAAACATTGGTATTTAAAATAGTGTAACATTAATTAGTGTTATTGTTATGGTCATTTTTAACTATAAGGACTAATTGTTATGGTTAATATGATGTCGAATCGAATATTTAATATTTGTCAAATTGCAAGGTTTATATGCGTTAATGGAAATATTAATATTGTTTACATTAAAATGCTAATGATGAAGCTTAACTGCAATATTAATATTAGCTTAATTGCAATGGTAATTCTTGTTTAAATTGCAATAATAATACTTGTGGTTAAGTTGTAATGTTGATGATAATGGTTGAATTGCAATGTTATTATTTGTTTAATTGAATATTAGGATGATGTTTGAATTGCAAAGTTATTATTCGTTTAAAGTGAACTGTTAATGATAAGGTCTAACTGCAATGCAAATAATTGATAGGTTATTCCAATGTATGGTAATAATTTAGAAGGAAATGCAAGATAATAAGGAGATTGTAATGTTCGAGGGTTTACCGTATGGTATTGATATCATTGCCCAATCATGGAGATTAGCAAAAATGCAATGCCCGTGTGATTATTGCTTGTCCTTGAACTAGCGCAAAATAACCTTATAACTAAACAATGGGGGTTGAGATTATTGACTTTTACCTTATGATAAAATCTTTGTCGGTTAATGATAATTAATGGAGCAATTGGTCTTGATTGTTGTCTTCGGGTCTCAATAATGGTTGGTCGATTTTTGAGTCCTCCTGACTTGCGTCTCCCGTAGAGGTCATGATTGTCCCTGATTTTATAGTACTTGGTGGTATTGCATTGTGTGGTCTGCTTGTGTCGGGAGGAAGTAGACACCATCAGCAGCCTTAGTATTTATGTCTGTGTGTTTCCCTGCGTTAATAATCCAGTGCCGTATCAAGAGTCTCGGGCCCTTTAAAGGCAGGGTTTCCACTCTTGTGACACACCTGAGGGGCTTACTAGTTTCTGCCTGAGCAGTCAGCCAGGAGCCTATCTAATCTTCTTTCAAGAAGACATAAGACTAAACGCCCTGCTTTCCTGTGTAGAAATAGTAACTCTCACACCATGGATTCTTCCCTCTTTGTTCTGACTGTGCAACCCCAGTATGTCTTAATGTTGTGTTGTGCGCCTCATGCCTATGGTCATATCTTGTTTTAGTTACTCCTTGTGAGCCTTCAGTCTTCTTGTGCTGAACATCGTGGTTGTGTCTTGTTGGTTGTCGATTGGCGACGTGGAGTCCAGTGTGTCTGTTTCCCCTCCTACCCGCGCGCACACACGGTTAAAACAAAAAAAAAAAAATTGCACCTATTGTCAGAGTAGTTGTCCTTAACTAGGAGGGTTGTTACATTTTCTGGGAGGTTCCAAGTAGTGACACTTGGAGGAATTGTATAAAACAAACTAAAGAACATTGTGTACTATTTTCATATATTTATTCATTAGAGGTACATAGTTATGATTATTTCAGGTTAGGGTTGTTGACTAATCCCAAACTAGTCATGTGAGACTAAAGAAAAGTTTGATGAAAATGCTATTCTCTTGTTGTGAAAGTTATGGAAGGTTTGCAGGTAAGTGATCATATACACTAGGTCTATTACAGAGTTACAAATCATATTTGGATGATGAAATTGATGAGGGATTTTTGTTAAGGTACATGTTGGGTACATGGTTGAGACAAGTAGTTGATGAGTTGGCACATACATGAGGTGTATAGTTGATGATGTTGGTACATATTGATGATTAATAGTTGATTATTAGTTGACACATGATTGGTACATACCTTGTACATGGTTGGACGCACTTGTTTATGGTATAGGTTGATTACAGGTTGTTTGGTACAGGTTGTGCATGGTTGATGCACTTGTTTATGGTACAGATTGATTACATGTTGAGGTACAGGTTGATGCATGGTTGATGAATGGTTAAGGTTTATTGGTATAGGTTTACAATGGTATATCTCACAATGGTTCCACCATTCTACTTCTACTTCAGGGAGGTTGTACGGGGCAAGGACGGGTAGTTGTAGCCACCTTCTGGTTGTAGCTGAAGAACATAGGGGGTTGTATACTCCTTCTGGTTGTAGCTATATAATGGGGGAGTTGGAGCTTCCTTCAGGTTGTATCCTGAAAAACAAGGGGGTTGGAGCCTCCTTCCAGTTGCAGCTAGAAAACAAAGGAATTTGGTGCTTCCAATGAATTTAATTCTTCAAGACATGTAAGAAAAAGCATTATGTGGTTTTCTCTCGCTTTGGGTTTCCACGTAAAACACTGGTTTATTGTGTATGTGTATGATTGTTCATTTGTTAATTACTTATTTACTCTGCAGTTATTGGATGATAATGCTACATTGATATAACACTTGGATTATATGGTTAAAAAGGATTAAATTTCTCTATTATTGATTCACCCCCCCTCTCAGTAATCCAACATAACCCATATGATAGAGTGGAAATCAGACTAGAATTTCTCAAGGATACGGAAGACCAAATGGTTAGAATTAAGCATAATTTGAAGGCATTGTCAGATAGACAGAAAAGTTAAGAAAATAAAAGCATGACAACAAGAGAGTTTAAAGTGGGAGAGCATGTACTTTTGAAAGTGAAGCCCAAGAAGATCTCCTTGAAGATGGGCAGATGTACAAATCTACCAGCCATATTTTGTGGTCCATTTGAAATATTGGACATAATAGGGCTAGTTGCATACGTGATTGCATTGCCTACTTCCATGAATGTGCATAATGTATTTCATGTATCTTTGATAAAAAAAAAAAAGTATGTACATAATCCTAACCATGTTATTGATTAGTAGTTGATTAATGTAGAACTAGAGGGAGAATTTCAGGTCCAGTCAATGTGCATATTGGACAGAAAAGTCAAAGTACTATGGAATTGATTTGAAAAGATGGTAAAAGTGCAGTGTACCTGCTACGGTCCTGAAGATTCTACTTTGGAGAATGAAGATGTCATGTGGGCAGAGTACCTGCAACTTTTTGAATAATTTTGAAATTTTGAGTTTTTGTTTTGTATATGGAGTGAGGATTGTGCCAAAATAAGGGGGAGGGGAATGTAATACCACATTTTTTAGTCCCCATATTAAATAATGTATTTTGGTTTATTTCATGAAAGAATAGAGAACCCAAACAATTGAAAGAGTTTGGAGTGCCTAGGAAATGTAATTCTTCAATCATCATTAATAATAAAATACATCGATGGCTTCTAGACGGACAAGGATAAGAGTTATAGGGGGCTATGATTCCATGAGAGAGGGGGTTTAAGGGGATCATTCATTTTATTATATTTTTATTTACCCATAATTGTTTTAATGGAGAGAGGTGGTTACATGAGATTCTTGGATCAAGGCCATGTGGTTCTTGATTTCTCATGTAAATGTATAAACCCATCTTGTGGGATGTTTGGGGGTTCTTCTCCATTCCCTTTTTCACACTTTCATTCATTATTTCTCATTTATCATTCCTCTTTCATTCTTGTTCTTAGATTGGGACATGAGACTGAATTGTAGAGGATGAAGCCATTGTTGTTGGTTGTAGTAATTTTTGGTGTATTACAGTCGTGAATTAATGCTTACATGCTTGAGATGCATTAGTAAGTATTAAGTTTTGTTCATAGTTATTAATATTGAGAGTCACATCATGGATATTCTTGACCAGATGAACTGGATCCCTTGAAGGAGGTGGATAGACAGAGGGAATACATGGTAGAGAAGGGGGTCCATTATCTTGGGTTGTGCATGCTGCAAAGAATAGAGCCGATGTAATTCAGATTGTTGTGTGTTGAGAAACCTATGAGATATTTAATGTTGACTAGTTTGGGAAGCTGAGTGACAACCTGGAACCATCCTTGTGGATTCATAGCCCTGGAACTGGGGTGACCATGTCTATGGTTGGGTGGAACGTCCTTGATCTACAGTCAGTTGGTGATTAATTTAATAAAGATAAGTTCCCTCTCTATCATGGTTGTCTCTATTGTATATTTATTTCTACTTTGTAATATTATTATCTCTAAGATATGATGTGTTTGTACTAATTGTGTTTGTTTCTTATTGTCATGCATGACATGTTAATATTTTGTTTTTACAGTTAACGAGAATATTGATGAATGCATGTGTATATTTTATGCTTCTCCATTTAATTAATTGATATCAAAAATGAAAAATATCCCAAGAGGGAAAATTTAGAGATACCCAAGCAGTGGGTTTGTTTTCGAGCATAGCATGGAGCAAATTGTATTTAAAAGAAAAGAAAAAAAATTGGGTTTGTGGCTCTGGGTGTGTCACAAAATTCCCAAATTTTAGATGTTTATTTGACTCCCTGACCTATAGCCACTTTGCCTTAAGTGATTTCTCGTTACAAGTGAATATAAAGGAAACGTATGCATATTCATATGTGTTTGTGTATGCGTACAAATAGAAATTAGAGTGCATTAACCCTTAGTAATGAACCTTGAGTTGTGATGTAGAATTAGAGATTTAGTATGGTTATGACACATCAAAATCAAGGCTAGCGAATGTTGCTACAAGGGCCATCAATTTCATCACTATTTCCACCATCACCTAAGATATCTCTCATATTTCACTCTCTAGAGACAATAAATGAGACACTCAAAGGATGCATGGAAATGAGTGTGGAAGTAGAGCGCTCACCATTTGAGGAGGGTAACCTAGAAGGGCCAAGGAACTTAGAGCGAGGACCTCCTCTCGAGAATGTTACAAGGGAACTTCAAAAAACAAAGCTTCCATAATATTTCAGGGTTCATGTAGGGGAACATGTAGAGGCATGGTTGTAGAGAATGACAATGTTCTTTGCACTAAGAGATTATGCCTCCACCTCAAAATCCAAAACAACTATATTCCAACTTTGATATAGTACACTTGATTGGTAGGGAAACATATAAATATAGTTCCATCTCACTTTGGACACTATCTCAAGGGAAATATTTGAATAGAGGCTTCATATAAAATCATTTCTCGTGTTCTATGAAGAACAACAAGTAGGATCCTTTCATGCTCTAGTTCAAGGAGGCCATATAGTAGAATAATATGAGATAAGGTTCATGGAAATGGTTAAGTATGTCTCATACATGGACACCAATCAAATTTAGGTTGATAGCATTGTGTATGGGATGAATCATAAGATAAGGGCCCTAGTGCGAATGTGGAAACCATCTTTAGTTGTTGAAGTAGTTGAAAATGGATTTTTTGCAGAATAACTTTTGGATATCAAAGGGGGTGTTGTTGCAAGAGTTGACTCTAGGATGTAATAGAGCTAACCCTTATCACATTTTAAATGAAATAATAATGTGTTGATTGATCAATCATATGAGGCTTCTAGAACCAGGTCTGAAACAGGCCTTTCAACCGCTTATAGATCATAAATGAAGAGGCATGACCTCGTTTGCCTAATTTAATTGAAATAAGGAAGATGGATAGAACATAGGGGATAAAGGAGACTAAAACGAAGAGTTAGGTATCTAACTTTGATAAGTCTAATCTTCATTTCAATAGAGGAATGAAAAATAACTTCGAAAGACAAACATGTATATATATAACTTGTAATCTAGGCAAAAACAATCAAGCTACAGGTCTTGTTTTGCTCACAGCATAAACAAAGGAAAAAATGAACCTAACAGGTTGCCCAATAAATGACTATACCAGAGGTATTACTGATTTAGAGCCATTACAAGCTGAATATGTGAAATAAGGAATAAATAATGAATGTAAACCAAAGAAAACAATACAGGAAAAACAAAATTACACAATGACAAGGTGTAGAATCTCTTGACATTATGTTCTATATTTGCTGAAGAAATGCAATTACAAACCCAGCCTCCAAAAGGCTCTCGGGATGTTCCCCCATTTTTCCAATGTATAAATATGCCTCATATAGGTCTTGAGGTAGAAAATCCTCCGAAATCTTAAAGATAACAACAGTTACAATCAATTCTTGAGACTTTATGCCATAAAAAATAGGCCAAACTGCTGAAAATTGGGGTTGTGGTTATGGTTATGTATCACTCGAATCGAGACAACTTTGTATAAACAGAAAGAGTATTTTGTGCATATATTTATTCTAAGAAAAAAACTCTCTCAGTTCCCTGAGATCCATTTTCATTTTCCCCAGATCTGCATTTTATAAACATGTGTCAAAACAAGAAAATATGAGATTTGAACATTAGGGCTCGAAGATGGATTCAATTCTCCCAATCTGTGACACTTGTAGGAAAAATGAGAGAGTCTATTTATCTATGATGTGTTAGGCACACAATCCTCTGACCTTTTCTCAAAATTATCCTCCAGTCACTCAGAATCATCATTTGAAAATGATGACTCAGCACAGTAAAAAATGCCACATTTCTGAAAATGAACCTCATCTTGCGGGCGAATTTTGACTACCTTCCCAAGCTCCAAATGAAATTATGAAGACACCACCAGAAATATTAGGATCTTATATGTTGATCGACTATTAGAACATGGAAAATTGCATCTCCAAGGCTGAGAAAAATGGTTTTTTCCAAAGGCAGTTTTTTGCATATGACTGGGGTCCCAATTTCGGGTTTTCGGGTTTCGGGGAAATGGAGAAGTGGTTATTTAAAACTCTACATCAGCAAAATCCCCGAAATAAATCCCGGATTTACATGTAATACCATTTTTGTGATTTTTGGGCGTACGACACACCTCTTTCGGGTCTCCTCATGAGTCTTTCTTCATGCGACTTAACGCTTGAACAGTTGGTGTGTTTCTTTCATCCCCAGATGAAAACCTCTCCTTGGAGTCTTGTGTGTGTGTCTTGTGACTTGGCATATGTGTGGCTTATGGTGGATAATTCGGATATTGGGAAGTGAAGAGTAGTGGACCCAATGATTTTATAAAAGAGAATGATGTGAAGGGTTTTCTTAATTAATATCTTCTCAAACTTTAAAATATAATATTAATTTTAAAATTATATAAAATAATTTTAAAATAATATATGGAAAGAACCAAACTTATAGTTTGATTGTGTAACTTGAGACTCTTCACAATGAAGGAATTGTGAAGTAGGACAAAATGGGAGACCTTGGGAAACTTTTAAAGCTTTTGAGATCTTGATGGTAGAAAAGTTCGGTGAAAAAGGTGATAGGTTTTAAAGTTTTTACTGCGGCAGAAAGGTTGTGCTGAATGGCACAAGGGTTTGATGGTTACACAAGCTTATGCCAGTTGATAAGGGTATGAAACTAAGTGGCGTAACTAACATAAATGTTGGAGAAAGACGCTGAGTTGAGAAAGTTTCGACATTTGTTCCAACATAGGCTCCATCTAGGGATGGTGCTTTCTTGTAAAGCACCAAGAATAGTAGACCACATGCCTTCATCCAGTGGACGACATAAAATCATCCTTATCAAACTATGAACCCTGTCACTTCACTTGTGTCTTTTCAAAACAGAAAACCACTTATGAATTCATTGGTCTATGGAGTCGTAATGCCTTAATTCAAAACCATACTGGATGCCAAACTAAACTGGAAACATACTGAAAAACATCGTTGTAATCTAATGCTCAAAGTCAAGCTTATTTATATACATCACCTAATCTAACTGATATCACTGCTTTGTTAAATTATAGGAAAATTTCTAAATCAACCAAGCGAGTATCCGACTAACAAGCTTGATTATGCTTCCATCTTTGAACATGAAAATGACAGGAGTGGTTGCAAATTTCAAAACATGCCCTGGGAGAAGGTACTTACAGTTTTGAAATTCAGACTTCATGAAGTTGGAAATAAAAAATTCAATCCCCCATTTTGACTCCATATAAACTACTACTAGATCGTAGAAGGGAAAATATATACCACTTTCGCAATTTATCCATACTTCCTCCTGTTGGGCAAGTTGTTTGAAATGATTTTGCGCACTTTGTCCACTGCTGATTTTTTCTTCTTCTGGTGCATAAATGTCGCATTGAAACTTACTGGTATGTTTCTCAATAGTTGCTAAACAGGGAGGAGATATCAATTGTTTCATTAACCCCTGCTTATGTCCTTCATATACTATCCAAAGATCTTTTTGATAGCTATCATACATAGGCTGATTTCTTTCAAGATGCTACCGATTGCTTTCCTGTTGAACCAAAGTTTCTTGTTGCTCATCATCTTCAAAAACACTTTCATCATATTCATCAAACAAAGGAGGACTGTCATAAATTTTTGTGTGCAATGAAAAATAAGTTTGCTCTTCTTAATATTCATCATAAACAGGCTGCTCATAGCACATTTCGGAACATTGACTTTTAGAAATTTCTATTTTGTGAGGATCTAGCAAAGATAGTTGAATATCCATGGACTAATTTTCATGGGGATTTACAACCGTGATCATACCTAAAATCTCTATTACATTTGGAGGATTATAATCCTTTTGAAACTCTTCATGAAATGTCTTTTTGGTGACATACAATTCATCATATTTCAGGACCTTTACTTGATTGTGAAACTGATAAGTAAGGGATTCTGCAATAGAAAAATGACTATGTTCTATATCATCTAACAGTGATTGTATATGACCTCCCATAAGTTGTTGGTCTTCATGAATACTTAAACCAGTGATTTCATCATCATATTGTACAATTAAACCATTTTCAGCATCATTAATATTAAAAAACTCGTTATGAACGTATTTCTCTTAAACAACAGAATTAAAAATAGAGTCATATATGAATGAGCTTGAATCTATCTCTTCATCTGAAAAAGTGTTTTCCTCCTCATTGTGGTAGCAAATCTGGTTGTGAAGGCCTTCTGACCTTTCCGCTTCATATTCATGGAGCTTGGTTTGATCTTCTTCTTGAATATGATCACAAGAGCTATCATATCCTTCTTCTTTATCAGCCAACTCTTCTTCATATTGATTGTCTTCATCGACTTGAGAAATTTTTGTTATTCCTTCCTCCTCTTCAAGAAGATTTGTTTGATATTTTTTTCTTATGAATTTTATATTGCAGCAATCTTCAAAAAGAATTTCAGCTAAATAGATCCTCTTACAATGTTGATGAAAAAATGTGTGGAAATATTTCAATGAAGGAATATTGGAATGGGGTAAATATTTATACCAGAGTCTAGCATCTCCTTCCAATGAAAACGTAAACAGTTTCATGAGGAAATTTTCATGATGTACATTTAATTCATCCATGAGCTTGTGGAGTTCAAACAAGTGTTGAGCAGGATTGTCGTCCGTATATCCTCCAAATTTAGGAAGGACATATTCCCAAATTTTAATGTCTGGAACAGTGTTTCGAAAACCATAAACATTTGTAAAGTCCAAAGGAGAAAACCTCGCATCAATCTGAGCAGTGAACGAATTCGACATTTTGAGACCAGTGGAGTTGCCTATGAATCATGTAGAGTCTTTGAACCAAGGAGTCACTAGGTGAATGATCACAGTAAATTGAATGCCTATCCCTTTTTCACCATCAAGAAATATATATGAACTTTTTGTCATATCCCAGGGAAGATAACTTCGTTCCTCCATCCCCGGCAACGGCGCCAGAAAATGTTGTCGCAAGAGTTGACTCTAGGATGTAATAGAGCCAAGCCTTAGCACATTTTAAATGAAATAATAATTTTTCAATTGATCATTCATATGAGGCTTCTAGAACCAGGTCTGAAACAGGCCTTTCAATGGCTTATAGATCAAAAATGAAGAGGCATGACCTTATTTGCCTAATTTAATTGAAATAAGAAAGATGGATAGAAGATAGGGGATAAAGGAGACTGAAATGAAGAGTTAGGTATCTAATTCTGATAAGTCTAATATTAATTTCAATAGAGGAATGAAAAATAACTTCGAAAGACAAACATGTATATATATAACTTGTAATCTAGGTAGAAACAGTCAAGCTATAGGTCTTGTTTTTCTCACAGCATAAACAGAGGAAAAAATGAACCTAACAGGGTACCCAATAAATGACTATAGCAGAGGTATTACTGATTTAGATCCATTACAAGCTGAATATGTGAAAGAAGGAATAAATAATGAATGTAAACCAGAGAAAACAATACAGAAAAAACAAAATTACATAGTGACAAGGTGTAGAATCTCTTGGCATTATGTTCTATATTTGCTCAAAGAAATGGAATTAAAAACCCAGCCTACAAAAGGATATCGGGTTGTTCCCCTATTTTTACAATGTATAAATATGCCTCATATAGGTCTTGAGGTCTAAAATCCTCCCAAATCTAAAATATAACAACAGTTACAATCAATTCTTGAAACTTTCTACCATAAAAAAAGGGTCAAACTGTTGAAAATTGGGGCTGCAATTATGGTTCTGTATCTCTCGAATTGCGACAGTTGTGTATAAAATGAAAGAGGATTTTGTGAATATATTTTTTCTTAGAAAAACCCTCTCGCATTTCCTTGATATCCATTTTCATTTGCCCCAGATCTACATTTTACAAACATGTGTCAAGACAGGAAAATATGAGATCCGAAAATTAGGGCTCGGAGATGGATTCGATTCTCCAAATATGTGACACATTTAGGAAAAATGAGAGAGGCTATTTATATATTATGTGTTAGGCACACAATCCTCTGACCATTTCTCAAAATGATCCTCCATTCACTCAGAATCATCATTTGAAAATGATGACTCAGCACAGTAAAAAATGCCACATTTCTGAAAACAAACCTCATCTTGCGGGGGACTTTTGACTACCTTCCCAAGCTCCAAATGAAATTATGAATACACCAATGGAAATATTAGGATATTTATATGTCAATCGACTATTCGAACGCGGAAAATGGCCTCTCCAAGGCTGATAAAAAGGGTTTTTTTACAAGACATTTTTTTGCATATGACCGGGGTCCCGATTTTGGGTTTTCGGGTTTCGAGGAAACGAAGAAGTGGTTATTTAAAACCCTACATCGGACAAATACCCAAAATAGAGCCCAGATTTACATGTAATACCATTATTTCGATTTATGGGCATACAACACACCTCTTTTGGGTCTCCTCGTGAGTCTTTCTGCATGCGACTTAACGCTCAAACAGTTGGTGCGTTTCTTTGATCCCCACGTGAAAACCTCTCCTTGGAGTCTTGTGTGTGTGTCTTGTAACTTGGAATATGTGTGTCTTACGGTGGATAATTCAGATATTGGGAATTAAAGAGTAGTGGACCCAATGATTTTATAAAAGAGAATGATGTGAAGGGTTTGTCTTAATTAATATCTTTTCAAACTTTAAAATATAATATAAATTTTAAAATTATATAAAATAATTTTAAAATAATATATGGAAAGAACCAAACTTATAGTTTGATTGTGTAACTTGACACTCTTCACAATGAAGGAATTGCGAAGTAGGACAAAACGGGAGACCTTGGGAAACTTTCAAAGCTTTTGAGATCTTGACGGTAGAAAAGTTCGGCTAAAAAGGTGATAGGTTTTAGAGTTTTTACTGCGGCAGAAAGGTTGTGTCGAATGGCACAAGGGTTTGATGGTTACACAAGCTTACGCCAGGTGAAAAGGGTCTGAAACTAAGTGGCATAAATAACATAAATTTTGGATAAAGATGTTGATTTGATAAATTTTTGACATTTGTTCCAACAGGGGGCATAAAAAATTTCATTCCACTATAGTTAGGATTTGTGGGGAATGCCCCTTGGACCTTCTCCAAGGGAGAAAATTCTAGGCCACCTCCTTATGGAAACAAAGATACACCTAGAGTTGGTGTGGAAAGTGTTTTAATGGAAACAAGTGTATTATATTAGTCATCATCACAGACTCATGTGATTCCAAGACATTCACGGGGAGTTGTTAGTAGGGGCAGGGGTTATAGTGGAAGGAACTCATTTGAGAGGTCTCCAAAAAATAGTATAAATATTCCACCCCACGTTACGTGTTAGGGGTGCGAGGGACCTTATTACCAACGTTTCTTCCCAGAGTCACTATATGGTACCATGCACAGAGAAGGGAAGGGTCTAATGGGGAAGGAAGGAAATAACCACCAAATATATGTAGTCATTAATATCCATCGGGATGAGTATCAATACACTATGGTGAATTCGTCGGGTAAGCTAAATAATGTCAACATTAAAATATTCTTTGATTTATTTATAGTTTAATTTCACCATATGCATTAGAAAAATGTGGTTTGGGAGCCTATGAGCGTGACGAATTTAAACTAGTCGAAAATGATTGTAGGGTAAAGAAATCGGTAGGTCCTAGTGTTGAGAATTTTTTTGTAGACCTAGGGATTTGTACAACCAGGTTAAAATTGTAAGTCACTACCTTTAAGACATATGATTTAGTTATTGTTATGGATTGGCTATAATATCATTGATATTTTGTAGATTGTTTTGAAAAGAGTGTTATTTTTTTAGATGACGATGGAAGGTCAATTCATATCCATGATATCACAAGGAAGGTGTATCTACATTTCATCTCGATAATGAAAGTACAATTTTTCCTAAGGAAAGGATGTTGATTGTATGTAGTAGAGGTGGTAAGTGATGGGAAGGGTCCCTCTTTAGTTTAGTGCCCAATTTTGTTATAATTCAAGGATGTTTTTTAGGGATTTGAACCAAGACACAGTAAATAATAGGTACTCGATACCTTGGATAGAGGATCTCTATGATCAAATGAAAAGAGAAAAAAAAATCTCAAAAAATGATTTTCGATTGAGTTATCACCAGTTAAGGATTGAGGAAGGTGAAATTCCATATAAAACCTTCTGTACTTGGTTTGGGCACTACAAGTTCATAGTGGTGTCATTCGGTTTGACCACGCACTAGTTGTACTCATCAACCTCATGAATACTATATTTTGAAAGTACTTAGACTCCTTTGTGAAAGTCTTTCTAGTTGATATTCTCATCTATTATAGAAATGAAAGGGAACATGAAGAGCACTTGCAGTTAGTGTTTTCATGCTTAAAAGAAAACAAATTGTATGGAAAATTGTGTAAATGTTATTTCTTTCAAAAAGAGATTCATTGTCTTAGTCGTATTATTTTAGGGGAAGGAATTTTTGGTGGACCTAGAAAAGGTGATGGCCATAATGGATTGGTCAATGCTGAAAATTTATTATGAGGTGTGAAGCTTAATGGGGATAGATAAATATTGTCAAAGGTTTGTAGAATGGTTCTCAAATATTTTGAAAACCATCACTAACTTACAGTGCAAGGAATCAAGTATGAGTGGACCAAAGAATGTGACACCACATCCATTGATATTAAGAGATTACTAACTAGCGCATCAATCCTATGAGTTCCTAATATGGATAAAGACTTCACAACCTAAAAAGATGCCTTGAAACAAGGGTTGGGTGTTTTGTTAATGAAAGATGGGGGAATGATGGCATATATGTCTTTGAAGTTGAAGTATCATGAGGAGATTTATCTTATGCATGATTTAGAGTTGGAATTCATGATACTAGATCTAAATATTTGGAGGAATTATCTTTTCCGGTGAATCTTTGAGCTCAAAACATATCATGAATGCTTGAAGCATCTCTTCACTAAAACGGGTCTTAATGTTAGGCAAAGGCGATGGAGAAAATTCATGAGTGAGTATACTTTTGGAATTTTGTACATCAAGGTAAAGGAGAATCTAGTGGTAGATGACCTAAGAAAAAGGCCATGAATATTATCCCTAGTGCCCTTAAGGGTCAATTTGAGGGAGAAAGTGTCGGGACAACTTCTTGGAGATAGTTGGTATTTGAAGGTTACTTCAACACTTCAAAATGGGAGGAAATTATAATCTAAGTTCAAAGGATATGTCGTTGAAGTGAATGGATTTCTGATATTTCAAAGGAGGATGTACATTCCTGAGGAAGGAGATATTTGAAACACTATCCTCGAGGAATCCCATAGAACACTTTACTGTGTGCATCCTGGTGTGAAGAAGATGTATGTAGACATGAAGAATATTTTTTTGTAGGTAGGAATAAAATGTGATGCATTCCAATTTATCACTAAATGTCCTGAGTGTCAGCAGGTAAAGGTTGATCATCACTACCTACAAGGACTCACAACTGCAAAGTTTTCCTATGTCCAAATAAGAATTCATTTCATTGTGGGTTTGCCACTTACATTGCAAGGGAATAATGTCATTTTGGTTGTAGTCGATAAACTAACCAAAATCATGCATTGCATTATGGTTAGAGACACATATTATGTCAACGATGTGTTGTGAGTGTTTATAAGTGAATTTATTCATTTGCATGGGTTACCCAAGAAGATCATCTCAAATAGAGACTCTTGTTTTACATCTAGGTTTTGGACAAGTTTGCAGACAACATTGGGGACTCGGTTGAACTTGAGAACAACATATCATCCTAAAATGGATGGGCATATGGAAAGAGTGAATTGGGTTATGGAAGACATGCTTAGGATGTATATTATGTATAACCAAACTCATTGGAAAAGTACCTACCTTTGGTGGATTTTTCTTACAATAATAGTTACCGTCGTTCAATCAAGATGCCTCTGACAGACTTTTCAATAACTTCCTAATTAATTTAGTAAGAAATTGAAGAGTTGTGCATTTAATTATCACTGAGGTTGTATTGAAATTATGAATTGTCATGCATTGTATATGCAATTATGATGTTGTAACTACCAATGAGTTGTAGTACTTCTAAATGAATGTCACAAGGAAAGATATAAAGACTCTTTAACAAGTCACCAATTTAAACCACACCACTTCTTGCAATAAAATTGATCCAGGTGGATATCGGGGGCCACCCACCTTTTCCAAATGGCTCAAAACAGTTTTCTGGCCATTTTGGCAATTTACTATTTTTAGCAGGTTTTAACTTCCGGGGCCATTTTGAGGGCCTAAATGAAGTTTTTTTGAGA
>ML789122.1:362468-418848 GCA_009831015.1 Picea engelmannii | reverse complement strand
ATAGCGGTATTGGGAAGGACACATGTCACATCTAGGTAATTTCGAACCCCCTCCCTCACAATACCACTTACCACCTCAGGGGGGGTCCAGAATACCACTTACCTCTGCAAAACCACCCTCCCCCATTTTCATAAAACCGTTGTTTTTCCAGTTTTGACCAGTCTTCTTCCAAAGTGGATTCCAGGCGAACGAAAACAAATTTTGAAAAACAAAGAGAGGTTGTTGATCAGTCAGAGGACCATGATTTAGTTTTTGTAAAGCAACTCATTGATATTTCTGTACTTTCATCAATTCAATAATACAGTGCTATGTTGCGGGATTCTTATGACTATTTCGACTGGTGATGTGCATCCCTCTTTGTAAATTTATCTTATTTGTTATCATAATTAATGTCTTCTTCTAAATTATTCCAAGAATATTAAGAATAGAATTGGTTTTAATGTACCCTTTGTCTCTGGCTTGGTATAGTTTTTATGTTTTCCACTGAAGATTAAACTCAGAATTCTCAGTTGCTCTATGTTTAATTAGATTTCTTAACCTGTTCCATCTCTCCCATTTCATTTAAGTTAAAGGATCCAGTGATTTTTCTACCTTTCCATGAAAATATTAGTTTGTTGACATGGATTTTTGATCATTTGTTACAGTGAATCCATAGCCCATGGTTTCTCTTCTCTACCCCTACCCAATTCTTAAAAACAAATCCTATTCTGCATAGCTAGCCTAATATCCTATTTCAAACAAATCTAAATTTGACAGAGAGATCCCTCTCTGAGTCTCGGAGGGCTAGATCCCTAGCTCGAAGCAGTTTTGATGTTGCCTCTATGACTGCCCCCACAACCTTGGGCAAATTACAGAGTGCTAACATAATGGCAACCATACTGGGGAACTTTCTCCAGTAGGCACTTCAAGTCCCAGATCTGATCACTGATGGTGGACAGTGACCAGACACAGGAAGGTTGAGATCATTAACCTGGCGACTCCAATCAACTCCAAATAGTGCCGACTCAAAGACTCACCAGAGGAAGAACTTGAAGCATGACTAAGTAGCCTAGAAAGACTAGGTACTCAAGTTCAAATTATATTCATGATATTATTGGTTTCATCTGCAATTACTTTCTCTCTTATCATGATCTTGGTCCAGAGTATATTGTTGAAGTTCAGGATGACCATTTTCAACCTGATGAACCTCAAAGGATTGCGCCCATTCCCATAGCTCTGGTACCCACTCCTACACCTATAGGAATCCTTGATAGACATAAGCCTCCTGCTTTATTTCCCACATATGTAAAAATCTCTGATACATATGTGAAAAGTCCAAATTCACAAGTCAAAATTCCAACCTGTTATAAGCCCCTTGCTTTACCTCCTATACCTGAGAAAATCCCAGACAAATACAAACCTCTAGATTTTCCTCCTATTCTCCAAGACCTCCCTTTCAATTACATCAATAATCTTCCGAGGTTTGATGGAGAAAATGTGAAGATCACTGCTGAAAAGCATATCCAAAGTCTTGAAGATTTCCTTGACCTTTATGAGGTTGAAGATGATGATGTCTATATCAAGATGTTTTCCTTGTCTTTGCAAGGCAAAGTTAAAAATTGGTTTAAGAATCTTCCAGATGCAAGCATTAGCAGTTTCCATCAGTTTGTGCAAGTTTTCCTAGATCGATGGGTGATCATGAGAAATGTCTTTCTCATCCTAGAAGAGTATGACCATTTGAAAAGACAGCCAGGGGAAATAGTATATTAGTTTTTAGCAAGGTTCAATAAGATATATCATGCAATGCCTACTGATATAAGACCACCCCCGGGATCAGCACACTTTCATTTCCCAGATGCCTTCGATCCTGAGATGGCATTCTAATTAAGAGAAAGGAACACTGCAAGCCTTGAAGAAATGCAGAACATTGCAGTTGATGTGGAGGCCAACTTGTTGATCAAAAGGTCAAAGGTAAAGAACAAAGAAAAGGAGCAGCTAAAGTCATCAAAAGCTAAACTAGACATTTTGGTCGGTGCCATGGAAGAGATTGTAGTGGCCATATGAATTTAACATCCCTTAATTACATAAACTATAACAGTAATATCTACTTGATTCAGAAAATTCAATAATTCCTTTTAATTGAGCACATACGCATTTTAAATTGATCAATGAATAATAAAATTTTATAATAGAATAAAAACAAATACATAATTTTAAATACCTGGGTCTGATGCTAACCCTCTGTTTGTCCGCTTGTCCTGCTGACCTTTGCTGAACTGTGTAAACACTGTCCAAACCTTGTTCCACCCTGCCAATTAGGACAACTTCCTAGCTCGAGGATATCATATGGATATCCTGGCCCCCGTGCCCAAAACCTCCAGCAAATTGTGCCTGTGCTGATCCAATCCGACTACAGAACTCAATTCTCCTCTGTGCAATCCCTCGAGAAACCTCCCCTCAAATTCCCCTAGAAATGGTAATGCCTCCTTCGTAAAAGAATGCCTTCCACCATAAGGCTCTCCCTGTCATATTGCCCCTTCACCGACTTCCCCCTCCTTCATTACTTTCCTATTTGTTTATTAATTATCTTATCCTTTTGTAGTTAATATATTATCCCTTTTCGTGTATGTAACCTTTTTAATTTAAACAATATAACTTATTAATCTTTTAAATTTAATACCCATGTTATTGAATGTAATAGGTAGTTAATTAATTAATTAATTAATCAAAATTATAACCTTTAATTAATTAATAAATACTTAATTAATATAATTAGACCAATCTTTGTTTAGTTATTAACATGGTAGGAAAAATTAATTACTTAATAAATATTTTACTTAATAATCCCTAAGTATATATTCTACTAGGCTTGTTACAGAGATGATGCAGAAGATTAGTAGGAAAGATGAGTTTGTTCTCCAAAGACATCATGTTCCATTGATTTCAGAGAAAGAAAAGGTCAGAGTTCCCAAACATTTTGCAGCTCACCCTTGGTACCATGGTTTGGATAATGATTATTTCATGTATTCCATTCATGACATAGTCAAAGATGAAGCTCCATCTCAACTTGTAGAGGAAAAACCAGCTGATATGATGTGCATGTTTGATGACATTCCTTACTTGGATAATCTACCCAAGTGTGATCAGTATGACGATGAGAAGGAAGCTAAAATAGATGTGGATTGTTCAAATCAATTAGCAACATGTCATTGGCAGGAACAAGATCAGTTACGGCTCAAATATGACAATCAATCTGCACATGGAAATTATGACAGCAATGACCAAAATGCAGAAAAGTTCAGAGTAAGGGAAAAATCTTTGCCCTTATGTTTCTCTTCTTTTCAAATTTTGAGAGAAAATTGTAAGTAAGTTATCAATAGTAGAAACGGAGAATGTTCTGATCAACTAGGTGAAGATGTCATTGTTGATGTGGAGGCAGTTCTAAGCCCATAATTGCAGCCCTTTACCTACTATGATTTTCAAATTCCAAATGAAAGCTTAAAGCCTGAGACAAATTATGAGTTAATCCAAAATAACTCTGTACCATTATGCTTTAATTCATTTCAGTTATTTGAAAAAGAATCTTGAATATATGCTAAAGGATAAACACACAGAAAATCAAGAAGTTTCAGTGGAACCAATGCAACAGTCATTTAAATTTCTACACGATCCAATATCTAATGTAGTGGATGACTAGTGTTTTCAAAGTCATTTTCCATCATCCAACCATGGGATAAAAAGTTGTTATGATGTTGACATGATTAGGTAGGCAGCTTCATTTTCTTTTTCAGCAGAAGTCACACTACAGAGCCCATCAAAACAGTTGCATCCATGTCAAGGAGTACATGAGGATGCAAATAGCACAACTACAACATCAAATCATGAAGTTGAGTTGGTTAAATTTGAATATCCAATAATAGGTCAAGTCTATATTGATCTAGTGGCTATTTATATGGATAAATTGTTCATCACAAAGCCACAATGCATTCCCATCATTTTAGTTATCTGCCATGTTTATCAAGCTCCTTGTAATGAAGTTGAGGATGCAAAGCATTTCATGATGCCGATGCAAGTTCTATTTCTGATATTGTTTGAAAACATTGAAAGAGAAGAGTTGTTAGAGAAGTTGCTTGATTGGATGCATTGCTATTATTTTATCATTTAGAATGAAAAAATTATCAGTAGCATAGGGTAGGTAGGAGAAGGTGAATAAGCTCAACATTCTGAGCATCTCTTTTTCAGCTGTGTTCATTTTGATTTTGTTTCAGTTGCAAGATCAAAACAGGTACAGATTGCAGAATAAGATTTTGGGATCAGCCCAATGGGTAAAGCACCAGTATGCATGTTCAAAGTTTAGTGGTTCTTGACACCTCCTGAAAGAGCTGCCATCCCCAGGTGGATCCTATGTTAGAGTTCTATAATTATAGGTAACTCGAATCTTCGACTGTTGATTTGGAATTTCCCCCGTGATGAATACTTCTTGCTCAGTTGACCCCATTTATCCCTTCCATCCATTTATCTCGATCCTCCATCACCCTGCTACATCCTTCATCCACTGTTGCGCCCTCACTCCCTTGCCCCTTTTTCCTATTGACTACATCTCGCTCGCCACTCATTCCTAGATGAATAAACAAACTTAGGATAATAAAATTATTGGTTAGTTTAATAAGGTAATTGACCATAAATAAAAGATTATATTAGTTAATAATGTTAGTAATTAGTAAATAGGTTAATAAAGTTAGGGTAATTAGATAAATAAGCTAGGTTAAGTCTTGTTAGAAATTAATTAATTTAGTTAATTAGTAATAAGGTTAGTGTTTATTAATTTAACATTAATTAAAACAAATACAAATCAAAAAACATTAAAAAAAAACACATAAATAAATAAAATGAAACATGTATTAAAAAGAAAGAAACAAAACAAATATTAAAATAAATTAAAACATAAAAACAAAATACAATATTAAAATAAACAATAAATATATATATTAAAAAACAAAAAGTAATAAAACAAAAGGACAAAACATAATAAATAAAACAACAAGTTGAAAACAAATAAAATAAAAACATAGTGCACACCTTTTACACATGTCTCGAAATAAATAAATCTACTGACATAAAAAATTCCAGACCCCCAGTACTTTTCGAACTTTAATGGGGGGGGATCGAAATAGCGGTATTGGGAAGGACACTTGTCACCTCTAGGTAATTTTGGACCCCCCCCCCTCCCAATACCACTTACCACCTCAGGGGGGGTCCAGAATACTATTTACCTCTCCAAAACCACCCTCCCCCATTTTCACAAAACTATTGTTTTTCCAGTTCTGACCAATCTTCTTCCGAAGCGGATTCCGAGCGAATGAAAACGAACTTTGAAAAACTGAGAGAGGTTTTTCTCCATAATGGGATGAAAAAAAAAATCCACTCTCATTTTTTTCACATGTGCCACCATCTAGGAGAATCTAAGCTATCTGTAAGCCTCATTTTTCAGATTTTCGGTTCTTTCTGTTTCAATCCTCTTTTTGCGGGAGTTGTTTTTGCAAGCTGGAGACAAAATTGAAGAAATTGAAAGAGATTTTTGTCTGAAACATGCTCATATACAATAACCTCCTTCATTTTTTTCCCAGGTGTCAGCATTAAATACAAACAGATGTCTGAGAAGACCCCCTTTTTGTAGAAATTCGACCTGTCTTTCATGGTGGGCAATTCAAGATTTTTGGGGATTTTTTGCTATTCTTGGTTGAGTTGGTTGAATCTGACCTCCTAGGCCTTGGGTGAGTCTGTTTTATAAATTCATATGATTTCAATGTAAGAGGTTGTTGATCAGTCAAAGGACCATGATTTAGGTTTTGTAAAGCAGCTCATTGAGCTTTCTGTACTTTCATCAATTCAATAATACAGTGCTATGTTGCAGGATTATTGTGACTATTTTGACTAGTGATGTGCATCCCTCTTTGTAAATTTGTCTTCTCTGCTATCATAATTAATGTCTACTTCTGAATTGTTCCAAGAATATTAAGAACAGAATCGGTTTTAATGTACCCTCTGTCTCTTGCTTGGTATAGTTTTTATGTTTTCCACTGAATATTAAACTCAGAATTCTCAGTTGCTCTGTGTTTAATTAGATTTCTTAACCTATTCCATCTCTCCCATTTCATTTAAGCTAAAGGATCCAATGATTTGTCTACCTTTCCCTACAAAGATTAATTTGTTGACATGGATTTTTGATCATTTGTTACAATGACTCCATAGCCCATGGTTTCTCTTCTCTGCCCCTACCCAATTATTAAAAAAAAATCATATTCTGCATAGCTAGCCTAATATCCTATTTCAAACAAATCTAAATTTGACAGAGAGATCCCTCTCTGAGTCTCGGAGAGCTAGATCCCTTACTCGAAGCAGTTTTGATGTTGCCTTAGTGACTGCCCTCACAGCCTTGGGCAAATTACATAGCGCTAACAACACTTGCATGAAAGTAAATGTCACACTTGCAGAAAAGTAAATAACAGTCTTGCGGGAAATAAAATTCAACACTTGCGGAAAATTAAATATCACTCTTGCAGGAAATAAAACCACATGTGCATCAAGGGTGACTTGTTCAAGTATTAAAATGATCTTGATTAATGTGAAGGATATTTTATGGCTCACATACTGAGTTGTAGCAAACCTCAAGCTATAGAAATAAAACCACACTATGTTATAAACAATGGAAACAAACTAACTTGAACTGCAATAAAAAAAAAATGTTAACTAGAAAACTAAATGTTGTAATGTAAGTCCAAAGTTGCAACAATAGGAGTCGCAGTGATAGGATTTACAAAAAATTGTTAAATAGAGGAATTGATGGAAATAAATGAAAATATATAAGAGAATATAGGGTTCTGCAATGTTAGCATGGAGTGGCAACAACATGAGTTGTAGCAATGGAATAATATCAGAGTTGCAGTAAAGTGTTAAATAGAGGAATTGCCAGAAATAAGTTAAAATATATAAAATATGTTATAACTACTCATTCATTAGTAAGAAAACAATACCTGCAATATTAGCATTGCATTATGGAAATAAAGAGTTGCAGC
The DNA here is from genome assembly GCA_009831015.1 of Picea engelmannii. Classification (NCBI taxonomy): domain Eukaryota; kingdom Viridiplantae; phylum Streptophyta; class Pinopsida; order Pinales; family Pinaceae; genus Picea; species Picea engelmannii. The sequence goes on along the minus strand of ML789122.1, from coordinate 411,793 downwards.
AATGAAAAGTATTGGAGTTTCAACAAGATGTTAATTAGAGGAATTGTTGGAAATAAAGAAGTTCAACTACAACTAATTCTATAAAGTACAGAAAATACAAATAATATCGGGCTAAGGAGGGGAGCCTACCTCCTTAGTTGAGGTACTAGTTTACGAATGAAGTAGGGCACTTAAATTCTCAACACGCCATCACTTGGAAAAGAACAAACAAAACTTATATTGAAGGAAAATATGTAGATCAATACAATTATGTTCACAAACTTTCTTTTGATTTTTCTTCATTCCTTGACTCAGGGAGAGATTTGGTGTCTTTATACACAATGGTTTCTTCCTAATTTAATCAAGAGAATTGATGGACATCCACAAGAATCATGATGTCTCATTTTGTTACATTTGTTTCTCCAAAATATGGAGAATATTGGGTGTGTGTTGACTAAATCAGTCGTATGGCAAGTGGTGGTTGAGTCATACATTCCCTTCTGGCACCCAATTTCCTTTGTCATTTTCTTGCATGGTTGTTTGACTAATTGGATAATCCATGTGTTAGCACTGAAAGTCACACTTTGAATGCTAAAGTGTAAGCTCAGAATCCATTAGAATGTAAAAGATAATTTTGATTTTGAATAGATGGATCAACAAGATGGATAAAGAAAGAGAGAGGGTTGCAAAATGTAGATTAGTAGGCTACACCAATGGGCAATGGAGTCACAAACATCCTACTCGTTGAAGGCACAAAAGATGCTCAACAGAAAACAAGATTATATGTTGATAAGTGGAAGAATGAAGAAGGAAAACATAAGGTAGAATGTTCACTAAACAGAGATCCTCTCTGTTGATAGGAAGTTTAGTTTTGTATCCCTTTAAACTTGAAGCTTCACTTTTTCCTAGTCATGGAGCCACCCTTAGTCCTAAAAAAGAGTCAAAAGTCTTTCAATTTTTCGGGTTTCGCGATTCGACCTTTCACAAAGCATGTTTTCCTAACTAACAACTCCAGAGTCCCGGTGCCAAAATCCTGAAAAGGCTTTATATTAAAGTAATAAAAAAAAAAGTGGATGCTATAAGTCCCGACGTGTGTTTCACAAAGTATCCTTTAATCGTGATTAACTAAACTCTTAAACACAATCAACAATTCATTAATATTTCACGATTTGGGTTTCCTTGTATCAAAGTGTTGTCAAAGTGTCATCCCTTGAACTCCTGGTCCCTGATTTTCCGAAAAGAAGAAGTTAATTACTAATGTTAATTGATTAAAGAGTTAATACAAGTAATCAACGTCTAAACTAATCCCATCATGATTTTTCGATTCGGGGTTTGCTTATGACATACATCATGGGTACAGGATCCCCAAAATTCCGAAATGTGAAATAACAAATTTTTTAACAAAGTTTAAAACGAATTTAAGTTAGTTTAAAATGGGATTAATAAAGATTAAAATGACTTTTCACGTTTCGCATTTTGGGATTTGGTGAAAGCAGTCCTTTCGAAACTCCAGTTTGAAATCTTCGATATATTGTAATATATGTAACAAACAAATAGAGATATTTTTAACTTAACTATGTATCTATGGGCATATCTCCCTCATTAAAACATTAAAGTTTTACCGCATGTCTCAGTACGTCCATCGTAAGAAGAGTTAAAGGTTAATAAAGATTTGGTTTCTTCGAATTTTCATTCTTATTGTTTAGACTCATAAGTGAATTGCATTCAACAAACTTACGCATTTCTCTCTGCGACAGAAATTCATTCTAAACATGAACATTATGGCACCTAGAAAGGCACCTAAGAAAAGTGAAGAAGTAGTTGAAAGCTCAATCCCAGAAGGAGATGTTGTGTCTGATACTACATCGCATGCCATTGATTCCATCAAATCATGGAGGCAAATTTTTGAAACCTTGGACTATGAAATCAAGAATTTTCCCGATGATTCTGAAAACAAAATGTGCGACATAGCAGAGTCTGAACTTCACAAAGTAGCCATGTGCACACGACTCATGACATACAACGACATGATCAGTTAGGCTTTAGAGAGGACACTTGTGCAAACTAGAATCATTTTAGACAGCCAAGGGGTCGTCATCGACTCTTTCGTACTAGAACATATACAAGTAATGTATAAATTGTCTCCCAATTCTAAGTACATTTACAATAAAGAGTTTGTAATTGAATTTCAAAGGAAAGAATGCATAGAGGTTGACCAAACATACCCTAGCATAATCAAATACTGGTGGAGACACCCAACAAAATTCAGGGCCAATACCCATAATGTTTATGCCACAACCTCATTAAACGAGTACATGGTCTATGTGGTGATGATGTTATGTAGAATTTTTGGGAAGAAAATCCCTACCCATTTCCCTGCAGAATGGGTGCCCCTTTTACATGAAGCAGCCGAAGGCTATAGCTTCAATTGGAACAAAATTATATCAGATAACCTAGATAAGAAGGTTATGGAGTATCAAACCGTGAGATCTAGTGGCATACTAGTAGCTATTTACATGTCAGCATACATCATGAACTCTATATGTTTCACAACTCCTTTCCCTTTGATGAATTGTGGTTGGAACCCATATTGCACTAAACTTATTCATGAATATCATTCTAAGTTGTGGGAAGAAAATTCTAAAGATTCTTTTTACGGAATTTGTCATTTCGTGGTGATACTAGTGCATGAGATGATGTATGGTTGTGAACCCCCCTATATTTTAGAGTCAGTCATAGGAAACCTCAAGGAGGTTTCCAATTGGTTTATTGAGGATAATTTCTCCTATATCAGGGTTTTCGGATGTTCTATCCCTCGTCATGCACTTCCGAAATTCCTCCCTGACAGACTGGTATGCAGGGAGGTAGCTCATCATATAATAACAGGTGGTATTGGGATAGAGCTAAAGACAACTCAAAAGAAATTTTGGCCAGTCTTTCCCATTCAGATTGGAAGGTTTTTGCTACTTAATCAGGGTCATTCCAAAGTTGAAGTTGCAGCTCTCGAGGAGGTCAAGTTAGTGAATCTTGAAAATAGGAAACATGACCCTTATCAAACAGTGGGGAGCCACATGGCTCACTGTGGAATTAAAGCATTTGAACATGAGGAATCCCCTCGTGGTGACATTTTCAAAGGGATCAAAACCTACGAAGAGGTGTTAGGAAGGGTATAGATGTTATCATTCAACTTGCAAACCAGACTTCTAACCTTCCAGAGACACAGACAAAGCGGGTTGCCCAAGGTATTGTAGGTCGAAGCAACAACATCCCCTCCAGAACAAGAAAACCTTCCCCCAAGCTTTGGATAGAAATCATATAATAAAGAAGACATCGAGGAAAACCCATAGGAGGTCGAAGGATCTTCACAAAACAAAGAAGTCCCACAAATAGAAAATCCAAGAGAAGAAGTAGAAAAAGGGTCTGAGACACCTCCCAAGTCCATTCAATCTACCCCCCCCTTTGTCATATACTATTCATATTGATACTCCCAAGACAACAAGGGAAACAAAATCCACAGACTTGGGTAATCCCATCACTTCCTTGACCCCTTTACAATCTACTTTTGGGTTCCCTCAGGTAGGAGTCATATATGCTAGTGACCTTGACCCTATCCCCAAAGAAGAAATTCCTCCCTCTGATTACTTCTTCAGTAAACAGAGGAAGGTTGTATTAAAATAGGAGATGTATATGAGAGAAGGTGGTATGGTAAAGAAACATAGGGTGTTGGTGAATGGGCAAAACTTGGAAGAGGGAGACTTCACTACAGAGGTGGCGGGCTCCATGGGAGTGTTGGCAACAACAAATCTATTCACTGTTAGCAATATGAGATCAAGGTTGGAACAGAGTAACCGCAGGATAACCCAGTTGCAAGATCAACTAAAAGATACTGAGAAAAATATCAAAGCAGAAATAAATAAAGGTCTAGAGCAGGCCAGAGCTGCTGACAAGCAAGAAATTCAATTGCTTAAGTCAAGTCTAGACGAGATGAATGAGAAGATGCAGACTAGCCAAATACATGTTATTTGGCAAGAAGAATCGGTAAGACAACTATAGGCTAAATTGAATTCAATAAAAGGCTAGGTTATAGACCCAAAAAAAATTCAGAACCAATCACTAGAAATATATGTGAAGGTAGAAGTCGAGAAACAGAAAATGATCTCCCAAGTAGAGATTATTCAGAATTATTTTCAGGAATCAAGCAATTCTTTTGATAATATTATTTTTAAAGAAAAAGAAGCTAAAGCAGCAAGGGATACTTTCCAAAAGGTAGTTGTATGTTCTGAAAACGAAGAAGTATCGAAAATTCCAAAGCTTTTTGTCACAGAGAAGATTAGAGGCAATATCATGCTCAAGGTATGGGAAAACAACATAGCAAAATATAAGAAAATAGTCAAAGAAATCAAAGATGATTGTGAAAGAATCTTTGATTTATTGGACAAGGAATCATTAGGTATTGGAAGAGACAATTGCACTGGGCAATTAGGACAAATAAGCATTGTAAGACACCTGTTGAATTTCACAGAGGTTTTGAACAAATTTCAAATGGAAATTTCACAGTTAAAGGAAATGGATGTTACCCTAATAGACAGGTGGCTAGTGAAGCCAAACTTAAAATTGCAATCAATTAAGTTTATTGGTAAGGGGATTGAAGATCAGCTTCCATAAACTCAGAGAAAATTCTATTTATTTGAAGCAAAGGATCTTCCAGAGCCTCCCAAAAATTTTGTACATCTTCTTGAAAAATGTATTGAATGTATCAGGTCAAAAGAAGGAGATACTTCAGTAAAACAATGAAGCATCATTTTGAAAACTTATATTATCAAGATGATAGGAAAATAAATGATAATCATGCAAACAGTTGGGGTTTGCAATTCTTGTAACATTTTTCCCCTAAGAGTTAGGAGATCACCAACCAACAATCATCAGGGATCTAGTATAAATAGAATTTCAGGATACTGATCTAGGGCTTTTTCTAGGCGCATTGTAAAGAAGAATTTGAAGATATTTTTTGAATTAATACAAATACAGATTGAAGATTCTAGATCTGGTCAAGTTTGAGTTATGTGTTTCTCTGTTGTTTCATATTTTTCATATATCTCTTTGATGAATGCTTAACTGCAATTTAGTACAACCTCTACTGTGCTAATTAATTATTCTTGCAATTTAGTCATTTATAGCCTTTCCTCTGTATCAGCTATCAGCAGATACAAGACCTGCAAATTTTTTAGATTTCAATATCATATGCTTCATTAAGAGTTTTTCCTGATTATTTTCTTCTCCTGTCAACAAAGTGAGATTCATCTTTAATCAATGCCTCACCCTATTTGGCAGCTTTATGTTTTCTCTTTGTTTCATGCATATCCCCTTTTCAAAATTTAACTTAGATAGCATAAATGGGCTTTAGTTTCATCATGCTATTAATTCAAGGTTTTTGGAGTTCTTTTTACATGTTTTGAAGCAGAAATAGCGAACCCTTAAAAGAAAATACAAGAATTTATTCTTTCAATCTTTATCCCTCATGACTGTCCCAGTTACAAGACAACCTAATATCGAACCTAGACTATCAGATCAAACGAGCATTACTTTGAATTTATTTAACACCATCTTACAGACAACAAACAATCAGGTTGAGTTAGAGCATTCATGGGCAGTAATTGAAAGAGACATTAGCATCCATGAAAACTGGGAAGCTAGACAAAGACAGCTAAGGAATTAGCAATAGTCCTTTTCATATAACCTACCTTTTTATCCTTAGCCCTCTCTATCTTTTTGGATGCCTTGACGGTGTAATTTAGAGCCTTAAAGTACAAACTCAAGAACAACATCTTTTTGGCATCATTGTCGGGGAAGAAGAAATGAATCTTTTCCTTGGGAAGAATGACATTGACACTTTCTATCTTTGATAGTGAACAAAGATCGAAAACCTTATAAGGCTACCCTTATATTTCACTTGGATACTTCATGATAAATAAACTGGCTTTTAACCGAAAGAATACTAGAAGAAACCTAGATGACAAATAGACTTCGCCTGTTCCAGATCCAGAAAAAATTTTAAAATCAAGAAGATATCTTAAACAGACTGTATCATTGACAAATAGGTTTTATCAACCTAAAATTACAGATTCAAACACTAGAGATATTTTTGAAGGATCGAATACCCCACCGTATTACGAGGTATTACCTACCAATAATATTACAACCTTTGAGCTTGGTTTGGTCTCGTATGATTTTAAAACTGAGATTTTCCCAACCGTTTCTTTCACCAACAGAGGTAAAATATTCGCATCGATTCTCGCTTCAATTGAAACTTCTTCACTTCGCAAAGATCATTTTCCTATCTCTTAGAACTCCTACGATCATCCTATTCTTCTCGACACAAATCCTATTGATTCTCCTTTATATTCACCATGTGAGTTCAAAGAAACTAGTCCACTTTTCCCTAGTTCCCCTTCCTCAAGTTTCATGTCTCTCGATAACCAATTTCCTGAAACCCATCCTCATAATTTCCAAGCAACAACCTCTAAATCATCAATGGATGCAACCAGGGGAGGTGTTGCTGGAGGTGGGACTGGAGGAGGAGGAGTAGGTGGCCAAGTACCACCCCCTAGAATCTTTGCAAAGGTGGCTGCTAGATATGCCCCTTTGGTCCTCCTAGACCCCCTACATGACTTACCTGAAAACTACATGAAGAATATTCTAAAATTCATAGGAGAGGGTGATTTGACTGCAAATGAACACATCAATTTATTTGACCAATTTTTCGATATCCTTGGACTCGAACATGAACATGTCTATTCGAGACTCTTGGTTAAAACTTTTGAAGGACAGGTAAGAACCTGGTTCTGAGGCCTAGCAGCAAGATCTATATCGTCTTATGAGGAACTTGAAAATGCTTTTATTAGACAGTGGGGGGGAAGGAAAGACCATCTATATTATCTAACTAAATTTGGGGCTCTAAGAAAGAAACACTCTGAATCAGTCCTCGAGTTCACTCAGAGTTTCAATAAATTGTATAATAAGATCCCAGTTGAGGTCAAACCCTCCCAACTTACAGCGAAAGTAACCTTTGTTGGGGCTTTTGATTCTGATTTCAACCTGTTATTGAGGGAGAGGATATCGGTATACCTCACCAAGATTCAATATGATGCCTTAGAAATTGAGTCAAACATGATGGCATTAGGAAATTTGAAACTGGAAACAAAGAAACCAGAAGATATAGAGATCAAGGGGGACCATCCGGATCAGGAAGATCTTCGAAAGACAAAATAGATGACATGGCGAGAATAATCAAAGAGCTCTCAAATAAGATCTCAATAATGGAGCTAGATCAAGTGAAGAATGAGAACTTTCCCAGAAAGGATTTCAAAAGGAATCCTAACCCTCAAAATCCACCAAGATAGATTAAGAATGAAGATCAAAAAATTCAAGCACCCTTTAAAAGAAAAAACTTTATAGGAGGAGAAGACGTGGACGATTTTGAGGAATTAGAAGAATACATTAGTAATCTTAATGATGACTGCCTACAACCTTTTTTAACGAGGAAAGATTATGAAAAATCTGCAACCATGAAAGATAGATCCCAAAATAACAAAAACAGTGGTATTATTGAAGATTCAACCTATCAGGAAATTTCAGACGATATAATGGCCAAACTCCACCAAAAATACAATCTAAGGCCTAGAAACAAGAGCCTCACAACTCCACCAGTGAAAAATATTTTTTCGAGGGGTGAAACAGATGAGTCAGTTTTAAAAAATGTTGAGAAACAAACTATAAAAACTAGAACCGTTGACACACAGCCTACCAAGACAATGCCAGTGGAGACATTAGTCATAAACGCATAGAAAATGGAATTCCCTGTAATTGAAACTAAATCCTCACTACAAAAGAAAGCTTAAAAGAAGGGGTCAGAAACCCAAACCATAGAGGTCGACAAAACAATAGAAAGTTTTAATCTAGAAAATGAAATAAATAAAATCAAAATCCCTATACCTCTTGTCGAACTGGAGAAAAATCCAATTTACAGGAAACAAATCGCCAAATTAATCAGTTTTTCAGAAAACAAAAGTCAGGCCGATGTCATAAATTTAGAATATGACAAGCCTAATATAGTTTTCATCCCACATTTCGATGGTGCCAAAGACACCATTGCCCCTTTCTATATCACTTTGACTGTACACGATGACTTAATCCATAATTGCATGTTAGATTATGGAGCCTCTCACAATGTAATGCCTAAATCCATTATGGAGAGACTTGGTCTTGAAATTACCAGACCTTATGGAGATTTATATTCATTCAATTCAAGGAAGGTTAAGTGTATATGCATGATAAATGATTTAGTCATCAATCTTGCACAGATACCTATGGATGTGTTAGCCAAAGCAGCTTCAACGTTCACACCTCCCACTGCTTTCAAATTAAAATACCATACACTAATGAGACATAGGCCTTCCATACTGAATAACATACAACGTTGGCAAGTTTTTGAGGACGATGAACAACTCTAAAAAAATTTAGAGACAGTAGATGACTTTGTCGAAACGCATGCCCACCAAGAAAACCAAAATCACCCTATTTGGATCATGCAGGAAGGCGAAGATCCCCAAAAGTTCCAAGATAAAATCGCTAACCATCAGATGCTTGTTTTAAAAAATAATCAGATACTTAAGGGTATGATCCCCTTAGAAAGGTAATTCAGCCCTGATGACATCCCTTTGAAGTCTACCTTACAGCCTCAGTCGGAGGAGGTCGAGGATTGTGATATAGGTACCAAAGAAAATCCTAGGTTGGTGAAATTATCCAAATATCTGTCTCCCGAAATCAAAAGTAAGTATGTTGATTTTCTTAGACAATATAAAGATGTTTTCGCTTGGTCTTATGATGAATTGAGAACTTATGACACTACTATAATGGAACATAAAATTCCTCTTAAACCAGGTGTAAAACCTTTCAATCAAAAACTCAAATAGATTAACCCTATCCTACTATCGGTAATAGAAAAAGAAGTCAAAAAACTCTTGGATGCTAAAATCATTGTCCCACTGAGACAATCTGAGTGGGTAGCCAATTTAATCCCAGTGAAAAATAAAAATGGTGAAATTAGGTTGTGTGTAGATTTTAGAAACTTGAATAGATCATCACTTAAAGACAATTATCCATTACCTAAGATGGATCATGTTTTAGAAAAAGTAGTTGGAGCTAACAGAATGTCCATGATTGATGGTTTTTTAGGTTACAATCAAATTGTAGTACACCAAGATGACAAATAAAAAACTACGTTCACTACCCCTTGGGGTACCTTTATGTATGAAAAAATGCCTTTTGGTTTAATGAATGCAGGGGAAACTTTCCAACGAGCCATAGAAATCACTTTTGATGGAGAAAGAGATAAGTTCATCATTATCTATCTTGATGACCTGTCTGTTTTCTTTAAATACGATGCAGACCATCTAACACACCTCAAACAAACTTTCACGAAATGTCACAAATTTAGTTTGTCACTTGATCCCAAGAAATCCCATTTCGCATTGCAAGAAGGTAAACTCTTGGGTCATATCGTGTCAAGAGATGGAATCAAAATCGATCCCAAAAGGGTCAAGGCGATAGATACCATAAATATCCCTAGAAATGTAAAATAAATTCAGTCTTTTTTAGGAAAAATAAACTTCTTGAGAAGATTCATCCCTAACTTTTCCGAAATTGTTAAATTGATTACAGATATGCTTAAAAAGAACAGCGAGTTGAAATGGAAAAACGAAGCCAAAATGTCGTTTCAACGTATCAAGAAAGTAATAAGCGAATCTCCAGTCCTGGAAATCCTCGATTACACAAAAGAGTTTTTTATTTTCTCTTTTGCCTCTGAACATACAATCGTGGTTGTATTGTTACAGAAAAATGATGAAGGTTTTGAGTGTCCTATTGCATTCTTTAGCAGAAGTTTCAAAGACATTGAGCTGAAATATGACATATTGGAAAAATAAGCTTATGCAATGGTAAAAGCTCTCAAGGCTTTCAGAACCTACGTATTGCACTCAAAGATCATTGTCTATGTGTCATCAAGTTCTGTTAAAGATATATTGGTGCAACCAGACAGTGACAGAAGAAGAGGTAGGTGGTTGGCTAAGATTCAGGAGTTCAACTTGGAAGTCAAACCAACTAAAATTATTAAAGGCCAGGGTTTGGCCAAATTGCTAGCCAAATCAAATCTAAAATCATTTGGGATAAATCAGCTACAAGAAAATGAGGGATTTCTAGAAATAGATGAGCTTGACGTCACTGCACCCACAACTGAGATTAAAGACAAGTTCTCTACTTCAGTCTAGTACCACAATATCATTTCTTACCTACTGACCCTTCAATGTCCTAGTGAGTTAACCCCATCTAAAACCAGGACACCCAAGTTACATGATGTAAAATATTGTATCATAGATGGTAAATTGTATTGGAAAGACCCCTTGGGTTTCTTGCTGAGCTGCTTAGTCGAGACCAAAACAGAAAGGGTTATAGATGAATTCCATGAGGGAGTGTGCGGTGGGCACCATGCTTGGCAGGAAATGTCTTATAAAATCTTAAGAGTTGGGTATTATTGGCCTAGATTATTCACCGATGTGAACACTAAAGTCCAAACTTGTACTCCTTGTCAGTTGTTTACAGACAAACAGAAAGCCCCAGCTTTACCTTTAGTTCCAGTTAAAACCAAAGCTCCATTTCAACAATGGGGTCTTGATTTCATTGGAGAAATTCACCCACATTCCAGCACACAACACAAGTGGATTCTAACTGCTACAGACTATTTCACTAAATGGGTGGAATCCATTCCCACAAGAAATGCAATTGACTCAGTAGTAATCAATTTCCTAGAAGAAAATATTTTATCCAGGTTGGTTGTCCCCAAAAGATAGTCACTGATAATGCCCAAGCATTTAAGTCAATGTCCATGGTAAGCTTCTACCAAAAATACAACATCATATTAGGACACTCAATAGCTTACTATCCGTAGGGTAATGGTCTAGTTGAATCATCTAATAAAAGTATGATTACTGTGATAAAGAAGGTTTTGACTGACAATAAGAAAGCATGGCATATCCATTTAAAATATGCTCTATGGGATAACAGGAAAAGTACCAAAATATCAATTGGGATTTCCCCTTTTCAGATGGTATATGGCACCAACGTCATTTTACCAATAAATCTTTCTCTACCCATGATGAAACTTTGGCAAGATTCAAATTAAGAACCCAATGACGTTACCAGGAGGATAAACCAGCTAGTTGAAGTTCAGCAAAATCGGGTCGAAGTGAATGAAAGGTTATAGATATATCAGAATAACATGAAGGCCTTATTCGATCGAAAAGCTAAAGATAGAGATTTCCTCCCTAGTGATATGGTCCTAAAATGGGAAGCCAGCAGAGAAGACACTAGTAAACATGGAAAGTTTGATCCAATCTGGTCTGGCCCGTATAAGATTTCGTCTTCTGAGGGAAAAAATGTTTTTTTATTAGAAAATCTCGATGGAAACATTCTCAATGCCCCTGTAAATGGGCGACACCTCAAACACTTCATGCAGTAATGTGTTTCTGAACTCTCATTGTACATACCGGTTTGTTTTCATGCTTATTGTATAGTTTCATTTCCTTTGGTAAGTTTTTCCATTCAAATATATATATATATATATATATATATATATATATATATTCATGTGATTTCCTTACAATTAGCATGTTGACTTATTTTGCAGAAAAGTTGTTGACCAACCAAGAGACTAGAGATGCTAAAAATGCGACAGGCACAGATAAGTATATTGATTGTCTTCTGATGAAAAAGGTAATAAATTAACATCATTTTGGCCAGCAAACTAGGAGTTACCAAGGTATGATATTATGCTCTGAAAATTCAAGCTAAATTACCCTAAGAGATACGAATAAATAAATCATTAGTTCAATTGATGTTATTGTTATCACTAAAATTTTCAAAAAAAAAACTTATAATAACTACGAAAATCTTTAAGAATGGTCATGTGTGCAGTAGTCCTTCTAAAGCCCTTTACTTTCCCCTTAAGCATGGTAAAGCCTGCTTCTCACATGACCTTGAATGTTTATCATGAGTTCTTTGAGAAAAGAAAGGTCTTACTTTGGTTCTGAAAATTCTCAAACAAACCTTCAAAAATGAGAATAGGTTGAGTTTATAGTTCTTTAACTTTAGCTGAAACAGAAGTATGTCTAGGTTAACCCTAACCTTATTAGCCTTCCTGACAGGAATAAATTGATTGATTTTTCTCAAGGAAAATCCTTAAAAAAAAAAAAAGATGTCAAAAAGTTTCCCTAAAGAATTTCCCTGAAGTCAATGATGTTTGAAGGCAAGAGAGAAGATTGGCCCAGAGTTATTTAAGTGAGTTGACAGGCCTCTGTTTCTTAAAAAATTCAAGCGGATATCTTCCCAATGTATATTACATACTGATTGATTGCCCCCACTTCATATTAAAATAAAATATATACAGACAGATGGTGAAAGGAAATTCAATATTGATTTCCCCCATCTAGTCTAAAGAGATGGAGAAAGGAAATTCATTATATTTATTGCCCTCATCTTAGCATTTAATTGCTAGAAAACAATGAAGTGGTGAAATGAAATTCAATATGGGAAGTATAATAACTTCATCGGGGTACTAAACAGGCTCGCTGGCAGTGAAGCAATATCATTATATATGATAAGGTTGTTATACATGAATTGCAAGACACTCTAGTAACTTTTCTTCTTTTAGTTCGATTCACATTATAGGTTTCTGGGATCCCCTAATTTGACACTTTTAAATTTACTTTACCTTGATGCAAATGGAATCAGATGAAACTTGGTAGAATGGTTAATTTGGTTTTGATTATCTTATACAGATCTAAGGTCAGTTTCAGAAAATAAAATCTATTGAGAACCTAACTCGAGAAAATCAAATGTTTTATTTTTGAAGAATTTTCAAAATCAAATGCAGAGATCCTAAGGTCTTGTTTCGATTTCCCTCCTGGTCTATTTCACAAAGTCTAATTATTGACCCCATTTACCCAATGAAGGCACTTGGTCTACATGTTCTTCTTGTCCCACAAGGAAATGAGATCCCTAGATGGAGCCTAATGTTGATACGAAATTTAATTTTATATCCCTTTAAACCTGAAGCTTTTATTTTTCCTAGTCCTGGAGCCGCCCTTAGTCCTAAAAAAGAGTCAAAATTCTTTCGATTTTTCAGTTTTTGGGATTCAACCTTTCACAAAGCATGTTTTCCTAACTAACAACTCCAGAGTCTCGGTGTCGAAATCCCAAAAAGGATTTATATTAAAGTAATAAAAAAAAAACGTGGGTGTCATAAGTCCTGATGCGCGTTTCACAAAGTATCATTTGATCGTGATTAATTAAACTCTTAAACATGATCAACAATTCATTAATATTTCGCTATTCAGGTTTCCTTGTATCAAAGTGTTGTCAAAGCATCAGCCTTTGAACTCCCGGTCTCCGATTTTTCGAAAAGAAGAAGTTAATTACTAATCTTAATTTATTAAAGCATTAATACAAGTAATCAGCGTCTAAACTAATCCCATCGTGATTTCACGATTCGGGGTTTGCTTATGACATACCTCATGGGTATAGGATCCCCGAAATTCCGAAATGTGAAATCGCAAATTTTTTAACAATGTTTAAAACAAATTTAAGTTAGTTTAAAATGGGATTAATAAAGATTAAAAAGATTTTTCGCATTTCGCATTTCAAGATTTGGTGAAAGCATTCCTTTCGAAACTCCAGTTTGAAATCGCCGATATACGGTAATATCTGTAATGGATGAATAGAGATATTTTTAACTTAACTACGTATATATGGGCATATCTCCCTCATTTAAAACATTAAAGTTTTACCGCCTATCTCAGTACATCCATCGTAAGAAGAGTTAAAGGTTAATAAAGGTTTGGTTTCTTCGAATTTTCATTCTTGTTGTTTAGACTCAGAAGTGAATTGCATTCAGCAAACTTACGCATTTCTCTCTATGACAAAAATTCATTCTAAACATGAACATTATGGCACCTTGAAAGGCACCTAAGAAAAGTGAAGAAGCAGTTGAAAGCTCAAGCCCAGAAGGAGATGTCGTGTCTGATACTACACCACATGCCAATGATTCCATCAAATCATGGAGGCAAATTTTTGAAACCTTAGACTACGAAATCAAGAATTTTCCCGATGATTTTGAAAACAAACTTTGGGACATAGCAGAGTCCGAACTTCACAAAGTAGCCACACACCCACGACTCATGACATGCAACGACATGATCAGTTGGGCTTTAGAGAGGACAGACGCGCAAACTAGAAGTATTTTGGACAGCCAAGGGGTTGTCATCGGCTCTTTTAGAACAAAACATATACAAGTAATCTATAAGTTGTCTCCCAATTCTAAGTACATTTACAATAAAGAGTTTGTAAGTGAATTTCAAAGGAAAGAATGCACAGAGGCTGACCAAACATACCTCGGCATAATCAAAGACTGGTGGAGACACCCAGCAAAATTCAGGGCCAATACCCATAACGTTTATTCCATAGCCTCATTGAACGAGTACATGGTCTATGTGGCGACGATGTTATGTAGACATTTTGGGAAGAAAATCCCTACCCATTTCCCTGCAAAATGGGTGCCCCTTTTACATGAAGCAGCCGAAGGCTATAGCTTCAATTGGAACAAAATTCTATTAGATAACCTAGCTAAGGAGGTTATGGAGTATCAAACCACAAGATCCAGTGGAAGACCAGTAAGTTTTTACATGTCAGCATACATCATGGACGTTATATGTTTCACAACGCCTTTCCCTTCGATGAATTGGAGTTGGAACCCAGCTTGCACTGAACCTATTCATGAATATCATTCTAAGCTGTGGGAAGAAAATGCTAAAGATTCTTTTTACGAAATTTGTCATTTCGTGGTGATACCGGTGCATAAAATGATGTATGGTTGTGCACCCCCTCATATTTCAGAGTCGTACATAGGAAACCTCAAGGAGGTTTCCAATTGGCTTATTGAGGAGAATTTCTCCTATATCAGGGTTTTCGGATGTTCTATCCCTCCTCACGCACTTACGAAATTCCTCCCTGACAGACTGGTATGCAGGGAGGTGTCTCATTAGATAATAACATGTAGTATTGGGATAGAGTTGAACACAGCTCAAAATAAATTTTGTCCAGTCTTTCCCATACAGATTGGAAGGTTTTCACTACTCAATCTGGGTCATTTCAAAGTTGAAGTTGTAGCTCTTGAGGAGTTCAAGTTGGTGAATCTCGAACACAGGAAACATGACCCTTATCAAACAGTGGGGAGCCACATGGATCATTGTGGCATGAAAGCGTTTGAACATGAGGAATCCCCTCACGATGACATTTTCAAAGGGGTCAAAACTTACAAAGAGGTGTTAGTCAGGGTACAGACGTTATCATCTAACTTGAAAACCAATATTCTAACCTTCCAGAGACACGAACGAAGTGGTTTTCCCAAGGTATTGCAAGGCAAAGCAATAGCATCCCCTCTAGAACAAGTAAACATTCCCCCATGCTTCAAACACAAAGCACAGAATAAAGTAGAAACCGAGGAAAACCCACACGAGGTTGAAGGATATTCACAAAACAAAGAAGTCCCACAGACAGAGAATCTAGGAGTAGAAGTAGAAAAAAGGTCTAAGACACCTCCTAAGTCTAGTCAATCTACCCCCCGCTTCATCATCTACTATTCATATTGATACTCCCAAGACAACAGGGGAAACAAAATCCAAAGATTTGGGTAATCCCACCACTTCCTTGACCCCTTTACAATCTACTTTTGGGTTCCCTCGGGTAGGAATCATATATACTAGTGACCTAGACCCTATCTCCAGAGAAAAAATTCCTCCCTCTAATTACTTCTTCAGTAAAAAGAGGAAGGTTGTATTAAAACAGGAGATGTATATGAGAGAAGGTGGTATGGTAAAGAAACACAGGGTGTTGGTGGATGGGCAAAACTTGGAAGAGGGAGGCTTCGCTACAGATGTGGCGAGTTCCATGGGAGCGCTGGAAATAGAAAATCTATTCATTGTTAGCAATATGAGATCAAGGTTGGAACAGAGTAACTGCAGGATAACCCAGCTGCAAGATCAACTAAACGATACTGAGAACAATATCAAAGAAGAAATAAATAAAAGTCTAGAGCAGGCTAGAGCTGCTGACAAGCAATGAATTCAATCGCTTAAGTCAAGTCTAGATGAGATGAACGAGAAGATGAAGACTAGCCAACTACAGGTTATTCGACAAGAAGAATTGGTAAGACAACTACAGGTTAAATTGAATTATATAAAAGGCCAGGTTATAGACCTGAAAGCTTTTCAGGACCAATCACTGGAAATACATGCGAAGGTAGAAGCCGAGCAACAGAAAGTAATCTCCCAAGTAGAGATTATTCAGAATTATTTTCTAGAAGCAAGAAATGCTTTTGATAATATTATTTTTAAAGAAAAAAAATCTAAAGTAGCAAGGTCCACTTTCCAAAAGGCAATTGTATGTTCTGAAAACGAAGAAGTATTGAAAATTCCAAAGCTTTCTGTCATAGAGAAGATTAGAAGCGATATCATGCTCAAGGTATGGGAAAACAACATAGCAGGATATAAGAAAATAGTCAAAGAAATCAAAGACGATTGTGAAATAATATTTGATTTATTGGACAAGGAATCATTAGGTATTGGAAGAGACAATTGCACTAGGCAATTAGGACAAATAAACATTGTAAGACACCGGTTGAATTTCAAATAGGGTTTGAACAAATTTCAAATGGAAATTTCACAATTAAAGGAAATGGATGTTACCCTAATAGATAGGTGGCTAGTGAAGCCAAACTTAAAATTGCAATCAATTAAGTTTACTGATAAGGGGATTGAAGATCAGCTTCCATAAATGCAGAGAAAAATCTATTTATTTGAAGCAAAGGATCTTCCAGAGCCTCCCATAAATTTCGTACATCTTCTTGAAAAATGTATTGAATGTATCAGGTCAAAAGAAGGAGATACTTCAGTAAAACAATGAAGTATCATTTTGAAAACTTATATTATTGAGATGATAGGAAAATAAATGATAATCATGCAAATGGTTGGGGTTTGCAATTCTTGTAACTGTTTTCCCCTAGGAGTTAGGAGATCACCAACCAACAATCATTAGGGATCTGGTATAAATATAATTTCAGGATACTGATTAGGGATTTTTTCTGGGCGCATTGTAAAGAAGAATTTGAAGATATTTTTTGAATTAATACAAATACAGATTGAATATTCCAGATCTGGTCAAGTTTGAAATATGTGTTTCTCTATTGTTTCATATTTTTCATATCTCTTTGATGAATGCTTAACTGCAATTTAGTACAACCTCTACTGTGGTAATTAATTATTCTTGAAATTTAGTCATTTACAGCCTTTCCTTTGTATCAGCTATCAGTAGATACAAGACCTGCAAATGTTTTAGATTTCAATATCATATTCTTCATTAAGAGTTTTTCCTGATTATTTTCTTCTCCTATCAACAAAGTGAGAGTCCTCTTTAATCGATGCCTCACCTTGTTCGGTAGCTTTATGTTTTCTCTTCATTTCATGCATATCCCCTTTTCAAAATTTAACTCAGATACCAGAAATGACCTTTAGTTTCGTCATGCTATTAATTCAAGTTTTTTGGAGTTCCTTTTACATGTTTTGAAGAAGAAATAGCGAACCCTTAAAAGAAAATACAATAATTTATTCTTTCAATATTTATCCCTCATGACTGTCCCAGTTACAAAACAACCTAATATCGAACCTGGAATATTCGATCAAACGAGCATTGCTTTGAATTTATTTAACACCATCTTACAGACAACAAACAATCGAGTTGATTTAGAGCATTCATGGGCAGTAATTGAAAGAGACATTAGCATCCAGGAAAATTGGGAAGCTAGACAGAGATAGTTAAGGAATCAACAATAGCCCTTTTCATATAACCTACATTTTTATCCTTAGCCCTCCCTATCTTTTTGGATGCCTTGATGGTGTACTTTAAAGACTTAAAATACAAACTCAGAAACAACACTCTCAATTTAATGAATCAATAAATACTTGAATATAAACAATGACTAATGGGAAAAATACAGCAAATCCTTTGCTGCTTAGGGATCCATAAATCATTGACAGCCTTTGATCCTCAAATTTGAAATATATTCAAATAAGAAGAAATATAAACAGAAGATTTACAATCTAAAATCACAGCTCTCATGAGTCTCCAATAACAGTAATTCTTACAATCCTAAAATTCCCACAGGCTTACAAATGAACACACACAGGAAAATTGCCTGCTACATCTCTCTCTAGCCTCTCTTGGCTCATGATTCCTCCTCTCCAATAGAGATATTCTTCATTAAATAGAAAATAGCATCCAAATAAACTTAGGAGGTTGAATCTGCTAGTAACAATTCTTATCCTGAGCACAAGAGTATTCAGGTCTGCAAGTTGCACGAGAAGCGCCCAAGCGCAGCACGGAAAAATCTCGTTTTAGGATTCCAAGCAAGTAAGCGGGCGAAATTATATTGTCGACGGTATAGATTCATCCATAAGAGTAGATCAACGGTCGGTCGGAAATCGTGGTTAGCGTAGTTGCACCGAGATTAGCGCGATGGATAGCGCCCATATTGCGTGCAGGAAAGGATAGCAGTCATCCATCCAAAGGACGTGTGGCGCAAGATCTAGTCACGTCGGCATTTCGGCATTCGGGAATTCAAAGGGTAACGGTTCCATGTCGTTCTGCATCTTGAGACCCCAAACACCGAAGCACCGAAAGCGCCCAAAGTCGGGCCCGCAGTATCATGGAGTAGTTTAGGACCATCAGATCTGAGAGGGATGCGTGGCGCCCAATTAAGCCATCTCGGCATTTCTCTCATTGCAGCTATGATAAGCAAGGATCAACTCCTTCCTATTCACAAATGTTGAGAGTTCCTTTGAAAATAAACATGGGGTCACAGCCCGTGGTCACTTGGGAAATAAAAAGAGTTGTGCAAAAGGGGCCAAAGGCGTCTAGTTTAGTCGCAAAAGAGATCATCGCGATCTCCAGGTGCCGTCTGATTGGACCTCAATCCTGGTTCTCACTTGGAGTAAAAGAAGGTGAGGGGGGGTGGTTGAAACCTCTCCTCACTCATTAAGTGTAAGGTATGGAGGATCTGGAAAGCTATCAGCCCAAGAGGGTCCTGTGTACTGATTTTTTCCAAAGAAGCCATGTCGAGTCCTCGACTAGCCAGAGAGGTTTGAACAAGCTAACTCAGCACTTAATGGCTCAGCTACTCCCCTTGCAGGAGCCATGTGCAGTTAAAGTGGCGTCTAACGAAGAATATCCATCCGAGTTTGACTGAAGTGACACCATGCCTTGGATGACTGAGCACGCCTCTGTTAGGCAATTTTTTTTGAGTATATAGACTCAGTCTTTGTATTTTGTAATCATCAATGGTTGAGCAAGGCTCCCGGTTGTGAAACTTTAATGAAGCACTGTTATTTTGGTTATGCATGGACTCTTAAGACTTCTTTTCGTATGAATGTCAGTTTCTTTCACGTCTTTGTTTACACTATGTTAGAGCATCTCAGAATTGGAGGTTCTATTTGAGTTGTAACTGTTATAGGATGATGTAGGTTGGATCACTGTAACAGTTGCATTGTTTCTAATCGGTCCCTGTGATTTTATTAGCGTTGAATGACTTTGAATTGGAGGATCCATTCAAGTCCCCCTTTCAGTTTCTTGAAGCCCTAAACCAAGAGGATCTTGCATTCAAATTTTTTCTTCTACAAACTACCAAAACTCCTATTACCTGAGGTATTTTGCTCACTCCTCTCACCAAGTCTTCAACCTGCTCAACTTTAAATCAACTCACGATCAAGACCTCCTTTTCTCCTTACCTACTGGACTCAGTTCCCGAGTTAGAGAGATATCTTCCCGAGTCTCTACCCATTTGATCACCCATTAAAACTATCGTGACATAAAATTGATGGGCGTCGGGCTCTACTTCTGCAAGCAATCTAGGAGTGACTTCTGACGCTAACATTCCTGGCACCGTTGTCGGGGACTAAGTTGAAGATTTTCCCTGGGATTGAACGACATTGAGCCTCTGATTCTGAAGGTGCATCAGGCATCAGAGCCCTTAAAGATTTCTACTGTGCACCTGGTGACTCCACTGTGGTGACTCCAAGGTTTCCACATCATTGTGTCAGTTGTGGCTACTTTAGCATGCCTGAAAGGTAACCCAAAGGAGCTTTCTCGAGAAGGTTTCGGCAGCTTCTTTCTCAGCCTGAGGAGATTTCTGGGGTAACGACAACGTTAAGATCTGGTCTTTGATGGTGAACAAGGACCAGGCACATTCAAAGCTGTAAATATTTCACCTGGCTACTCCATGATTCAAGGATCAATCAGCGACTCCACTGGTTTGATATGGAGAAAATCTTAGCTCAAAGGTTTTCTTTCTGTGACTTTTCCCAAATAGTTGGTTTTCCTAATGCACTTCGTGATAGAGACATATGGGAAAATTTCCTCCCTGAATTTCACGCAAAGAGTTTGGAGGAACCAGCTGAGCATTTACTGGACTTTCATGGAGTTATTGATCAACTTAATATCACGCATGAAGATGTCCGAATTAATCTCTTTAGGTATTCATTAAAGGGAGCTGCTCTTGATTGGTGTCAATATCTTCCCACTACAAGCATCCACTCTTTGAAAGGTTTTCATATAGCTTTCCATTCATTTTGTAAAGATTACTTTCCATCTGAGTGTTTGTATGAAAATTGTTGTGAGGAGTTTTCTTCACTTCATGAATCCTCTGTTGGTCCTGAAGACCATGTTTATGATGAAGCTTTTACTGTGGAGGAAATAATTTGCTATGAAAGTATAGAGGGGTTGAATGATATTAATTTTTTTATCCCTAGAATAGAAGCATCTGACATCATTTCAGATGCATCTGTTCTTTTATATGCTCATAAATATCAACATGCCTCTTGTGAAAATTATAAGTTTATAGAGCAGATGTTCTCTATAGTAGATGGCTCACCCAGATATAGGGTTGAAGCAGATGTTCCTAGCAGTCCTACTTATGATGACGAAGACCTTTCCGTTTTTAAGGAAGAGATGGTTGTGGAAAAGGATTCTTCTCTTTTCCTTCAAGGGGTTTTCCATGATATATTTTTACCTAGGATTAAAGATAACCCCATGGATCCTATTTATGATGATGACAGATCTGATCCTTGGGAGAGTTATGGAGAGAAGGAGGAAGACCAGAAAAGGGTGCGGTTTACAGCCTGCACAAAGGTCACCGAGCAGCAGTTTGAAGAGCATAATTTACCTGCAGTCCCTATTTATG
Source organism: Picea engelmannii (assembly GCA_009831015.1). NCBI lineage: Eukaryota > Viridiplantae > Streptophyta > Pinopsida > Pinales > Pinaceae > Picea > Picea engelmannii. Next base: position 390,417 of record ML789122.1, on the reverse strand, counting down.
ATGAATATGAATCTGACCCGAGGGAGAGCCAAGAAGAAGAACCAGAAGAACTAGAGGATCTATTTGTGCTATGCCCAGAGCTAGTCAGTGAGCATCCACTTCCTGAGAGCTTTCAATCTACGTTAGTTGTCCACCCACCTATGCTTACCATAGATATTCAGCCACACATCCATAACTTTGTAGCAGAGGAGGTTGCTTGTCACTAATTTTCTGGAGTTTTCAACTGGTCCTATGAGCCTATGAAGGAATACATGGAGTTCCATTTCCTTCACAAATTGGAGCCACCCTATTTCATTTCAACTTCATCCTGTAAGGAGGAGTTGAAGAGCGTAACTATTATGTTGTCACGGTTACACCACCTATTTGTAATCATCGACATAAGGAAGGAGCTTCCATTCAAGAAGTTACTTGATTGGCTATGGTGGAAATTTTCTTTCACCTGGAGCCATGTACAAAGTATATTAGTATTAGGCTATACATAAATAAGCTCTTTTGAGCATGTATGTTTATTTTGTTTTGTTTTTACTGTTACTTTTCGGCCTATATTTTCATAAGGGTGCTTCGAGCTTGACTCCATAGCCCAACAACAAGGCACTGGAGCTGCAAAGTGAGTCCTTAGAGCATCACAGGGATGACTCTATCCCCCATGGAGCCTAATGTTAGTAACAATTCTTGTCCTGGGCACAAGAGTATTCAGGTCTGCAAGTTGCATGAGAAGCGCCCAAGCGCAACACGGAAAAATCTCGTTTTAGGCTTCCAAGCAAGTAAGCAGGTGAAATTATATTGTCGACGGTATAGATTCATCCATAAGAGAAGATCAGCGGTCGACGGGAAATCGCGGTTAGCGGAGTTGCGCCGAGATTAGCGCGATGGATAGCACCCATATTGCGTGCAAGAAAGGATAGCAACCGTCCATCCAAAGGACACGTGGCGCGAGATCTAATCACATTAGCATTTCAACATTCGAGAGTTCGAAGGGTAAGGGTTCCATCACTAGTACATATTGTAAAAATTTTGATGTTCTATTTGCGGCGTTATGGACAAAATTGTCCATATTGTCACAAAATAGAGGAAATTTAAAAAAAAAAAAAAAATCATATTGCCCGATAACGTCGGTATTTCCACGTTGACGTCTCTCTTGCCACGTTGACGTCTCTCTTGCCACGTTAACGTTGGTCTTGCCACATTTTCCACCTAGTCATTGCTCTTTCCACGTTTATGACATAGACGTCTCTCTTGCCATGTTTGTGAAGATTGATGTCGCAATTGAAACGTTTTGGAAACTAGGTTTTCCTCTCCAATGGTCACCTTAGTATGTTGACCAAGTCAAAATACTAACGATCACTTAGGTTTTTTTGACATCAGAATTGTGACGTTATAAAATCTATAAATATGTTGCATTTGACGGATGTTGTGACAAGTTTTCTATAATAACGACACTTCAAAAAGGGTTTTCGGGTCTTCTAACCATGTCAAATTTCGATGCATACAAGAACATATTGAAGAAATTTCAACGTTGGCCCCATTCACTAGTGCTCACTATGCGGGGTTGGTGCATGACATTTTTGGTGGTTGAATTGGAAGTTCCATGACATTTCAAGAGAGTTCCAACAAAGATTCTACGGATGGAAACAACGACATTTGAAAAATATGAGACACCCCATTATGAACGTTGTTGCAAACATGGACGATCTAAAATATTATGTGGTCAAGACATCAAACATCCTTGAGTCTTGAAACCCTCCCATACCGTCAAGGCATGTGTCTAGTCTAATCATGTCAAATTTCGATGCATACAGGCACATATTGAAGAAATTTCAACGTTGGCCCCATTCACTAGTGCTCACTATGCAGGGTTGGTGCATGACATTTGTGGTGGTTGAATTGGAAGTTCCATGACATTTCAAGAGAGTTCCTACAAAGATTCTAGGGATGGAAACAATGACATTTGACAAATTAATATGAGATGCCCCATTATGAATGTTGTTGCAAACATGGACGATATCAAAGATTTTGTGGCCGGGACATCAAACATCCTTGAGTCTTGAAACCCTCCCATACCATCAAGGCATGTGTCTAGTCTAACCATGTCAAATTTCGATGCAAACATATTGAAGAAATTTCAACGTTGTCCCCATTCACTAGTGCTCACTATGCGGGGTTGGTGCATGACATTTTTGGTGATTGAATTGGAAGTTCAATTACATTTCAAGAGAGTTCCAACAAAGATTCTATGGATTGAAACAATGACATTTGACAAATTAATATGAGATGCCCCATTATGAACGTTGTTGCAAACATGGACGATCTCAAAGATTATGTGGTTGGGACATCAAACATCCTTGAGTCTTGAAACCCTCCCATACCGTCAAGGCATGTGTCTAGTCTAACCATGTCAAATTTTGATGCATATAAGCACATATTGAAGAAATTTCAACGTTGGCCCCATTCACTAGTGCTCACATGGACGATCATGTAATAAATATGACATCTATAACTAAGTATGGGGAAGGTTGACTTCTATATAACTACAATATGGGGAGGGTTTCTTGACTTTTATACTTGATTTTTTGGGGAAGGTTGTGTTTCTCTTTATGTTCATATATTTGAAGAGAGGATTAGAGCATTTAGAGTATTCAAGACACTCTCGGGATTACTTTTGAAATACAAATTAAGGGGGATAAATGCCTAGCCACATGTATTCTTCTTCATATATTCATGTTGCATTGACATACACAACTGATCTAGAAATATAGCGATAGTATATTTTGTTTTCTTTTCCATTTATTTGACCTGAGTAAGTGGGGAATTATCCCCTATCACAACTACCATTTCAATAAATTGATATCTTCATAAAAAACCATGTAGAGATTTTACATCTATGTATGTGAAAACTGAGGAAAACTGCATTGAAACCAATCAACCATCCATCATCATTCTAACCATAAACACCATAGAATTCAAAAGGATGTTTCTTAATTATATAGAAACCCAACAAAAATCATAGAGAAAATTCACTAATCTAGGTTGTATCTTGCATAATCAATTTTGGGATATAAGTAGTAATAGTGAAATGGTATAAAACTATGTGAATGTTAATTGGTGCAGTTAATTAACAAAACCAACAAATTAGTATGGTAATAAGACACTATGGATCAAAGCAAAGAGAATGGTTTTTTGATAATTGAAATCATTGGATTGATAGTAGAGAGGGTCATGAAGAATTGAGGTTTATGAAACTAGTCCACTAATTGGAGGATAAATATATGCTCTGAGTCAACAACTACAATATAGTTGTAATCACACAGAGGAGGCTTAAATGTAATAAAATTAATGGTGTTTTCGTATAACTATGGGTGATATAACATAAGCCCTATTCTAACAAAGTAACAACAATTGGAACCTACAAATAATATTGGGTAATTGATACCATTAAAATCTCCCTCCAATAATACTTAGACTAAGGACTAAACATAATATGAAATCATTAATTTAACCAGAAACCCAAATTGAAGGCATTGGTTGTGCTCTACATTACTAGAATCAATTATTTTAGATGAAAAAGAATAAATCACTAACCCATTATTTTCTAAGAGTGAGCCCTAATAAGACAATGTTTGAAAGACTTGACACCCCCAAATCTCTTCAAAATGATTCTATTTTAGGTGTTTATATTGATGAGAGTATAAACTATGAATAAATTACTCACCTAGTTAATCTAGCTGATGAAATTGTGACCATTAAATCCCTGAATCAAAGATTTCGAGGTGAATTTTGAGCTCTATTAGGAGATCAGTTGGATAATGTATTGAACCAAGCTAGCTATTGTATTAAGTCATAATTACTAAATAAGCAAAAATTCACAAGGACTACCATATATTCATTTATCATGGATATTTAAATATGATTATTTAAATCACCACACACCAAGTTTTTTACTAATATCCCTAAAAAGAGACCACTGATATTTTTATTAAATGGTCAAGAGACCACAAAGACTTTCATTAAATTATTAAGACACCATGAAGACTATTTCATTAAATGATCAAGAATCTATTTTTTTATTCGTTTCTTAGGGCTACTGTTTCCTACACCATTCAATTATTTTGCAAACATCCCTTTGGTTAATGACATGACACAAGGGAGGGTTGGGCATCATTATAAGGTTGTTGGTTGTGAAATTGAAATTATCAAATAAACTAATTATAAAAAAGGGTTCAATGTCAAGTTTGGAAACCCTTCTAAAACACAAGATTGATGCCCCTCTATAGTTTACCTATTTGATTCTATGAGCATTTTCCAAAAGGGATCAATGTTCCACCATTGTTTTCCTCTTTTCTTCTCATATCATTTCCTATTGTTTTCCTATTTTCCTCACTTCATCATAATTTAATTTAGTTGTTCCATTTCTTGTTGAAGCTGCTCAATTTAGTTTGTAGAAAACTTGATCAATTGGTTTGACCGACTTACATTGCAAGTTCAAGAAAATAACATTTTGAAGCCTCCATAGATATGAGTTGCTCTTCTATGGTCTACTTTAAATTATACACAACTAAGAGTCCCATCCCTCCTTAATGCTAGTTTGTTGTCCATCTTGATAGTGAATAATTAATGCTTGTGAAGCACGATCTCTTATGCAAATATAAAAGAATTAATGTTCTTTGTGAGCTTATTTTGTTTAGATAATACACATGATAATTAATGGAACTATTATCCTTATCCTCCTAGTACTCCAACTCAATCATGCTCAGAAGACTCTTCAACAAGAGTGCATCACATTTTCTCTAATTCCTTCTCTCAAAACCCCAATTTATTTTATATCTTGCTTGCTTTTCTTGATAGAGTAAAGCTCCCATTTTCTTGTTGTGTATCACTAATATACCAATCTACTAGTGGGGGAGTAGGTAATACTCACCTTACCAAAATTCCATCAATAGATACCATCGTTGAATATTCCTAAAGTTCAACTTCTTAGAGATGGATCTCATGTCTAGAACACAACTAAGAAAGCCAAACACGTATTCTTGCACATTGTTTATGGGAAACTAGGGATGACAACTTTGCCTATTTATAGAAATATTATTAGAAGAAAATGACCTCTTTAGTTAGAAAATGAGCTTAGTATCGATCCATCCAACCCTACCTTTCATCATCAAAGGAAATCTCTAGAGGCTTGTTCAGTTTGGGTCCCTCGTGAACTAGTTGATATGATTTGGTCAAAATTGCAATTCCATCTTCTCCCTTATCAAACATGACCAAATATCCTTTAGTGGGGCACACAAGGACTCRAAAAATTMTTCATAAGTTAGGCATATCAATAACTTATGAATAMTTTGGTTCAGGTGAYRCCTAATGGAATTTGGATACAYGTTTGGAATCATGATATTTGACCTTAAATATCATTGTTTCTATGATAGTTGACTTGGAAACAAAATCTTACTTGAGATAACATTCATAAGGAAKACTTMTTGGGTCCCTCATAATGAWGTATGTGTAKGGATAATGCAAAKACTTGCCATTTTTTCTTTTTCTATCACTATGCTTCCTACCTTTGGGGCTAGGTCTTCTTTGGAACATGTAACAATATTTCTAGACAGCAAAAAACCACAACCTTCCTTCATCATTAGCATTAACATATCTTCACCTTATAGATTGGGGCACAATTGTGGAATATTATCCTTGACTTTGTTACTTGGCATATATGGTTGGAAGACAATAATTGTATTTTTGACGAAACATCAATATGGTTCAATGTATAATTTTTACGTAATTTTACATGTGTATAATTTTGTATTTTTACATGTATATAATTTTGTTTTAGATTTTAACTTCAAATTTTAACATAAACATCAATCATTAAACCAAATTTCATTATAATTTTAACTTCAAATTTTAACATAAACATCAATCATTAAACCAAATTCCATTATAGAAATTATTTAATTCCCTAATCTCTTTTATTAAGGAATCCTGTAAACTGGATTGTACAGTGTCAGATCCCACACTCTAGATAACATTAAATGTTATATAGGTTCTGTAGCCTTGTGTTTATTTCTCCCTCGAGGTTTTAGCACAAACATCACGGTTCTATCTTCCTCGTTCAAAGAAAATAAAGCATGCAACCTACTGCTTACAAGCAAAAATTGCTCCACAGTGAATACAAGCAGAGAGAGGGGATGCTAAGACAACGGGCATATGATCTCGCAAGGGATACTCCATTACAGGTATATTCTAGCGATGTAGTTTGAGGGATGGCTAAAAAATTTGTGTGTAGGGTGATGGGATTTGGATTCAGTGAAATGGAAAAATACACAGCGAAAATTGAAGCAAAAAATTTGAGTACTGGGTCTCAAAGATTCAACGGTTCTTAGCATAAACCTCAGTCCACAAATCCCCAAACCCAGCAACACAACAAGAGGATGAATCTACAAAAAAAAAAGGCACTAGCCCAAAACAATCACAGGGAAGCCAGAGTGGAGCACTGGTCAAAATTTTCTCAGAATCTGTAGGGATTTCCAAGAGAGCCAAATGCAAAAAATGACAAGAATGGAAAGAAGCCATGAGAATATTGGAGAGCCATTCTGATAAACCTAATTCAAAGGGGAGAAAAAACAAGCATATGATGAAAATATAATCACAGGTAAGGCAGAGTGAACCACGGGTCAAAAATGGGCTCAGAATCTGGAGGGTTTTCCGAGATATCCAATTGCAGAGAACATGTAGGATGGGATGAAGTCATGAGAATGTTGGAGGCCCATTCGAAGGGACACACTACATTATCCAATGAGCAAATAACAGTTCTAAAGGTTGTTTCAAGAGGTGAATCTGTCTTTCTTACAGGCTCTGCAGGCACAGGTAAGAGCTATCTTATTGATTTTCTAGTATTGAAGGAATTGCATGGTCCAGGCTCCGTCTTTGTAACAGCCTCAACAGGGATTGCAGCATGCCATTTGAATGGCATGACTCTACATTCCTTTATTGGAGCTCCACCTTGTGCTGTGACTCAAGAACAACAACTGTTGAGAAAAATTCAAGCAAGCCAAGAACAAGCCAATAAACCATTCAAACAAGCCAAGAACAAATCCTGAGCAAACAAACAAGCCAAGAACATGTCATTAATTCAATGTTGAGTTTGAGCAGTTACACCATTTTCCATTGATTAACAATAGGCCCAGTGTTATTATTTGTACATGGGGAAGTTTTCCATATTTGATAGAATGTAAGTTCTTAGCTAGACATTGCTCAATAATGCATTTACATGATATAGGGTACTATTTGAAAAATCTATATGACTCCTTAAGATATGGTGCATCCATTATTAAAAAACTCATAGAGTCTGTTTTTTTCCGAGAAAATGTGCATGTGAATGAATTGATCATTTACTAATTAAATCATTTTTTAATTCATTTTCCTCCTATCCCAAGGTCACAAAGGTCCTTACATGTGTGCTAAATTGCCTTGATTTTGATTTTGAGTTAGCAAAAGTCAGGGATAAAATGTAAATTTATGCTTATTAGGTACCCACATTCTCATTACGATTTGGAAATACTTGCAACATCAAAATAGATCACAAATAGAACTACTAGCCACTGGAAAACACAAATATATCTCTAGGCTAGTGATGGAACCATTTGAGTTCTTTTCCTTCAAGAACATTTGGAAACAACATCAAAACTACAACATCTTCAATCATGAACTCTACACGAGGTAATGCAAAGAAATAAACATTTGTCATAGGGTCTTGGCCCCTTGGCCTACTATAGTTGGGTAAATAACACAAAGGAAACAACTAGTTGCTTTAAGGCCATTAAATAAACTATCAGATTAAATAAGCATGTGATTCTAAATATGTCACCTCTTCATTATATATGGTATTAGCTTACTTGTTATATTGGGTTTGAAAATACATAATATACCTAAGTTTTTATGCTTATCAAGTACGATACTAAGCTTCCTACTGCATGCTTAGTCATTCACTAAACAAAGCCCATATGAGTGTAACTTATGGATATAGCTCATCCCATCTTATGAATCTTGGCTGGTGAGAAAGGAAGCACTGGTCAAGGATTCCCTGGAACACATCTAGGGGCCCTAGAAGACATCTAGGGACTTATATCATCAACCACCAAGGAACACATCCAAGGATCAATCCAAGCATCGAACGAGGATTCCCTGGAAGACATCTAGGGGCCCTAGAACACATCTAGGGACTTACTGCTTGGTCCTTGACCAAGAACCCCAACAATATACTGGGGGCCCTCACTAGGGTCTTTTTCCATGGCTCTAACTAGTTGGGTCCCAAACCAAGAACCCCAAGAGTGTACTGGGGGCCCTAGATCTCAGCTAGGGTCTTTGTTATCCTCCAAAGAATGTCTCTTGTAGCTGCATTAAATTCAACAGAATTAAATGTTGTTCCAGTCGTATGCACGATCTTGAATGGTTATGCTTGCATGTATTAATTCATCAACAATAAGACAATGAAGAAATATGGTATCAGAGCTATGAAAACATTGGAGCCCTAGAGGGAAGAGGAATAGCCTAAGGGATTGTGTGGTAGAGAAGGGGATCTCATTCGTTGGGTTGTGCACAGATTGGGATAGTTGCAGGAGTTAGCAGACTGCGATTTTAATTGCTAATCCCAACTCGAAACAACACCCTGAAGTGCTCTTCCTGTCAACTGCACATCCTGCCCAGTCTGAGTCTGTATAGCCAATCAACCTGACCCCATAAAGTGACGTTGCATGATATTTTAATGTCACTTTGAATTAGAAGGAAAAGAAAAGTGGAAATGAAGTAAGGGATCCCTTTAGGGAAAAAATGGAAGATTTGATTTCCTACTGGGAAATGATAGGCATATATCCAAGCAAAGGTTTATTCACTAGGTTGAAAAAAAGAACTAGTCTAGCTCACAATGTTGCTCACTTGGATCACTTTCTTGTCCAAAGTGATCTTCTTCTATCCAATCACTCTTTACCCTCCAATATTTTTCCATGGGTAGCCTCATATCATTGGCCCATTATTCTTTTGATTGAATATTTCCCCAATTACAGTCCACTACCATTCAGAGTTAATCCTCTATTGTTACAAAACAACAAGGTGTTGGAGGTGATCTCTAGAGAATGGGGAAAATGGATATTGGGTTCCCCCATATTTATATGGGAACAAAAACTCAAGGTTGTTAAATTGGTTTTAAAGAAATTGGCTAAAAATAAATACTAAACTACAAAAGAAAAAGAGGATTTAGAGAAGAAGATGGAACATGTACAAGGATATATGGAGCATGAAAATATAACTAAGGAAATCATCCTTGAAGAAGCCAAAATATTTCAGAAATACCAGCAAACTCTTCGACTAGAAGAGGAGGCATGGAGGCTCAAATCATATTGTCTTTGGCTCAAGTCAGGGGGCATAAATGCATCTTATTTCCATAAGCAATAAAAGTCTAGGTTACAAAGAAATAATGTTAAAAAAAAATTAGAAAAGAGGATGAATCAGTGCGAAGCAACTTCCAAAAACTAAGAATGCAACAAAAGATCATTTTGAGGGGATTTATTCAAAAAAAGAAGCAAATCCATATTCAGGGGAAACCATGCTTGAAAATATACCTTCTTTAATCCCTAAGGAAGAAAATGATGATCTTGAAAAATAATTTCAAAGGAAGAGATCATACAAACTATCTGTGGGGTGGAACCATATAAGGCCCCAGACTTGGATAGTTTCACAATCTACTTCTATTGAGCCTATTGGAATTCAATCAAAAAATATCTCAAAAGAACGTTACAATATGTACAAAAGTTTGGTAAAATGGGGGGAAATGATAATTCTAGTTTCCTATCTCCCGTCACTAAGGAAGAAAACCCCTCAATCTAGTTTGTATTTCAACCTATCTCTCTTTGCAATGCCTCATATAAAATTTCCTCAAAAATTATAGCGAACGAGTAAAAGGAACTCCTCTACAATATCATTTCTAAAAATAAAGGGGGTTACATGGAGGGAAAGTAGCTAATAGAAAATATTATTCTTGTTTAGGAAGTTATCCATTCCATCAAAGTTAATAAATACAAAGGTATGATCACTAAAATAGACATGGCTAAAGCTTTCAATAGGGTTATGCTTTCTTTTCTTCTAGATGTTCTTGAAAAGTTTGGTTTTAGTTCTTCTTTTATTCGTTGGATATATTCATGCATTGGAACCTCTTAGATAGCACCTCTAGTTAATGGGAGACTAGTAGGATTTTTCAAGGGGACTAGAGGCCTCAAGCAACGATGCGCTCTTTCACCCCTCCTATATATTGTTATGGTTGATTCTCTAGGTCAAAAGTTGGAATATGAGAGAAGACTTGGAAACTTGCCTTGAATCAATATTTGCATGGGATCAAATAGAATAAATCATTCGCAATTTTTTGGATGACACACTATTCTTAAGGGGTGTGTCGACAATAATGGATAGGTGATTCAATTAAAAAAGATCTATTTCTTGACTCCTTTGGGGGAGAAATCAATAATATAAAATGTTAAATATATGGTTGGAATATTAATCAACACATTCTTCATTAATTAATTTCTAGAATCTTCTTATTCCCTCATCAAGAAAATTAGATAGCCTATAAGTATATCAAAATGATTATCAATATAGTAAATCCAACAGCTTTATCATGGAAAAATGTTTTGGATAAAATCAAAAGAAAGTTCACTTAATGGGGAGAACATTGGTTAAATCCAATTGGGCGAGTGATTCTAGTAAAATCAATGGTAATTGTCATGTCTATCTTTCAAAGCTCTACAATGCTTGCTCCAAATGGGGCCATGCATCAAGTTTCCCAATAAATTAGAAAAAATGTATGGAAAGGGGGGAATTCAAACATAAATAAATTCCATCTCATAAATCAGAATATAGTTAAAGATTCTCTAGAACATGGAGGTTTGGGCATAAGAGATCCCACCCTTGTAAATATGGCTTTGTGCTCAAAAATATTTTGGAGATTGATTACAAGAAGATATTGTTGGTGGAAATCCATCCTCCATAATAAATATTTCTTTGAGAGAAGACTCTGATGTCTTGAGGAATATATTGAGAGTAAAAAAGGATCCTCAATATTTAAGCTAATAAAAGTTGTTGCTCCTCTAGTTCATGATGAAACAACTTGGGTGTTGGAAAGTGGGAATATGATTTCAATATGGATGGAAAACATCATGGGAAATGATCTTCTCAACAAAATTCCAGTGCTATCAAAGCTTCATATCTAGATAGACAAGAAAAATATCAAAACTATTTATGACATCTCCCAGTGAGAGGCATGTTCTAGATAATGGACAAACTAGTGCATTAGAGACCCACCAACTCACCTTACTTTGTCGATTTAGTTATTGTTTGAAAACCTATAGGGATGCGCTCCAAGAAATATTTTAATTCCTTATTAAAGAGGATGTGGTCTTAAGGACTACATCATCAAAAGAGGGTACCTTCACCTATTTCAATCTCAACCTCCACCTCAGCATTCAATCATGTAGAAACTTGTTTATCATTCAGATGGATTACCAAAGGTTAATACGCTAGAGAATGGTTCATGGAAATATCCTCAAAGGAGATAAATTGGTCAATGATGGAATCCAGGGACCCTCAAGATGTGTTCTTTACCTTTCAAATTTAGAAACGATAAGTAATGTTTTTCTAAAATCTGAATTTGAAAAAACGTTTGGCAAGAAGAATTTTCTAAAATTTCAAACAAAATGGAAATACCACGCACTTGGAGAGATACGCTCACTCATTGGGTTAAATTGTACAAGGGAACATTGAACAACAAACCACTTTTAAAGCATCTTTGGACAACTCTTCCATTTTTTTTTTATAAAATCGAGAAGAGTGATGGAGAAAATGATTAAAAATAGATTTAAAATTTTAATGTAATAACTTTGGCGCCCACACCAAATTCAAAACCAGTGACACTCTCCAACCTCTTCCTTCACCCCCCTCTCCAGAGAAACAGCAGGATCTTCTATCTACCCATCGGACAACCTGAAACCAATCGAAGGGCCAACTGGGTATCACGAGATGCCATTCTTTCATATTTGGATTCTCTCTTAGCTCACTTTCTCAGTAATATTCCCATGGAGCAACAACAACACAAGTAGCAACACATCCCTAAGGAAGAAGAAAATGCAGAGGAGCAACAACATGGACCCTACCCCGTTGAACAACTCCAGGTAATAAGTTTCAAAATCCTTTCAAAGCCAAGAACAATACAATGCAATTTCCTCGAAATAAATTTGATCTCTGGATGTTTTTGTTGTATCAAGCCTGTGGGATAGCTCATGAAGATCAAGGGTCTCGGTGATTCCAAGGTTGATAAGATTATTGAAGCAGGCATGGAAATTTTATACCTTAGCCCACATTTTAATAGTTTTTTTTTTTAAACAAAAAAGTTTATGTGGTTGGCATGTATTGATTTGATTATTGCCTCGGGCAGCCTCAAAATTGGTTCCCATGGGTTTCACCAGTGACAACCAATTGCACGCTCATCGCCTTGAGATTATACAAATAAGTTCTAGGTCTAGAGAGCTTGACAAGCTACTAGAAGGTGATGTAATTTCTGTAGAAATGGCTTGAGATTTGTTTGGTTTCCAAGATATAGTTGAGTTACTTTGTTAATAATGATGGGATTGGTGGAGTTATTTGTGGGCATTGATAATCGTTTTTGGGCACATTCCATGGTTCTGAGAATTTTCCCATTTTCTTCACAGGAGGGGTCAAGACTGGATCAATCACAGAGATCTATGGGGAATTTCGTACAGGAAAAACCCAATTATGCCACACTCTCTGTGTTACTTGTCAAGTAAGGTTCTCTTAGAAAATATTGCGCAACTGTTATTTTAAAATGTGTTTGTGTGTTTTAAATTCTATTCATGAAACAATAGCCCACACGAGGCAAAATGTGGGGTAACCTAATAAACCCTTCTAAGATCTATGCCACATACTCAATAGCTACTCACATTTTAGGAAATCTTCCCAAGGCCATGAAACAGTCGGTATCATAATGTCCAAAAATTAGGGCTCTAAAGATGAACCAGAGCAGTCATATCTATCATAGATATGTTAACAGGAACCTGACTAGGAGTCTGATTTCTTGTTTTGTTCCTTTTTCGGTTCTCATTTCCATTCCCATATTGATGATTACATCAGTGCATTAACAATCAATTTTACATGCATAATATATGTTGAGAAGGGCAATTTCATGTTTCTTATCCCCAAGACCCTCTACCTTTGTTGCTTGTTATGTTTTCCTTTCCCATTCTTTTTCTTGTTTCTCATTGCACAATACATTAACCATTGTAATAAAAACAAAGAGCCAACCAACTCAGATATCAGGTGCTACCATTGCTATAGAGGATCATATCTTTCCGTGGCTACTTGCCTTTTGATATGGCTAATGCAATACATGGGATATCGTCATTTCTAGGTGGGTGTTGTAGTTCATTACGGCACCTGCAAGGAAGAAAATGGTTGATGTAAATTAGATCCAGATTCCAGTCCAGTAAGATTTGTAGTGGGAAAACACTGACCAGTAGAAAGACAAGATTTGGGGCAAAGGAACTACTCATTAGCTTCATCTTCGAGTGCATTAGTTTGAAGTTTCTATGAAGATATATATGTTTGGACTTCGAGGCAACAAACCTCTCATTCTTCTCAATTATTTTAAAGGAATTGTTGCAGAACTGATTTCTACATGAAACTTTATTGTTTTCTCAGGGAATTTACCTCTTTGTGAATGACACTCAATTTTGTTGTGGCAACTATAAAACTTTGCTCTAGAACTAAGTATATTCCCCTTAAGGGAACCAAAACCTTTAAGGAATTTTTATAGGATTGGATATTTCTTGACTTCATGTTTATTCCTGGTTTAGGGTTTATAGTATGGTTCATGAACAACCAATGTTTAATGATTTGGGCCTTGGAGGGTTTGAGATTCATGGAAGGTTTGGGATTTGTAGGATGGTTAAGGTTGAACATCAGGCTTTCTTCTCTAAGCCTTGCTGCTTCTAAGGATTTGCATACTCATGATTGGGGGTTTTAAATTTAACTTCTCGAATCTTTGCCATTGCAAAGTTTTTTCAATTGCAAATTGATGGTAGTCTTTTTTCAGTTGCCCTTAGATCGGGGAGGCAGTGAAGAAAAATTACTCTATATTGATGCCGAGGGAACCTTCAAACCACAACGGCTTTTACAGATTGCAGAAAGGTATGAAGATATTTTTGATGCAAAACTTTTACTGTAGTTTTGAGAGACTGATTAGTCAAAATTTTAATATTTTGCAGTCTTGCAGGTTCGGGCTCAATGGAGCAAATGTGTTGGATAATGTTGCATATGCCAGAGCATATAATACAGATCATCAATCGAGGTTGTTGCTAGAAGCATCTTCTATGATGGCAGAGACAAGGTATGGAGCTTTATCTACTGTACATTCTTGCATGCATTGCTACAGAATCTTGTTTATGCCTTAAATGGTTTAAGATGTAACAACTTCCCTTTTCTTTTGCAAAAGTAGATGTGTTTCAGAAACAAGAAATGGTTTTTATATATTAAACCTACCGAAGGATTTAGGGGCTTCTTTTTGGAAACCTCTCTACCACGTGCTTTTCTTAGAAACTCTAACTTATGTCGTTTCATATATTTTGAACCACAACATTTCAGAAATGTTTCCTGTTTCATGCAATTTTAACTTCATTTTTTCTGACGGTTTCAAAGTCTATATACATTTCACTGTTTTAAGCTCTCCATTTTGTTTACTTTTATTTTGACTTTTTTAAGCCCTCTATGTCGTTTACTTTTCTTTTGACTATTTTAAATTTAAACCCTTCATGTTGTTTACTTTTATTTTGATTGTTTTAAACCCTCCATGTTGTTTGCTTTTATTTTGACTGTTTTAAGCCCTCCATGCAGATACAGAGGTGTTTGAAGTGTAACTTCTTTGAAATTATTGCAGAACTGAAACATGTACTCAATGATTTTTGTAGCCCACTTAGGACAACAAGTTTCTCCAACAAAAAGTAAGCCTTGCAGGTTGACATTTAGTCTATTGACTATATGAAGCCTTGTAGTTTCTCCAACTATAATAGCTGCATACATTCATCTGCATTTCAGTTTTCTCCCTTCTTTACTTTAATGCCACACATGTCACATACACATATGCAATCTATTTCAAATTGATCCTTCTTGAATTTTAATATAAATAGACTGTCGTATCATTCTTTACCTACCGGTTTCTCTGTTAAGAACTTGGAAGATATAATATTAGTAAAATTCATACCTAGAAATCTAATGTAGATCATGGCATTCTCAATGCAATAATATCATTGAAGTCTGATATTGGTAATTGGTTACACTTTGTTTTTGAATTCCTCTGCATGTCTATATGCATTTATTCATGAAAAAATTGTATTTCCATGGATAGTGTAGACTCCACAAAAATATAGAATTTTTTTTATCTCCATCTATAATGTTCTTTGAAATCTGACATGACCTCTCTTTTTTTTTACTGAAATGAGTAAAGACTCAGCCAAACCAGACAGTGAGTTAATACAATATAAAATTTCTAAGTCCGAAGCTATGAAGTTCAAAGAAAACAAAATATGTAGTGGGTTTGTCTAAAGCCCGCCATGCTTTTACAGTCTTCCTCAAAAAAGAAATTCCCCTAGTACTATAAATTCTAATAAATTTCCCTAGTATAAGCTTAAACTTGAAAAGCATGAACCTAGATAAAAGCGGGGGAAAATATCCATTGAAAATTTTCTATTGGTTTTGAGTTTTCTCCTTTTCAACAACTTCATCAATTTCCATAGGCTTGATGACCTGGTGGACTGTATCTTCTTCAATTGCCCGTCTATTGGATATGCCATTGATGTGTTGGGGCTTTTGGAAAAACCAAGAATAATTTGAACAAATATATCATGCTTAGATACCATCCTTTCAATCTGAGAATTCTGGATATACATCCTCAGCTACAAATTAGATATTTTAGACTTCATTTCCTCTGTCTGGTTCTATGCATTGGCTGCCATTTGAGATATGGTTGATAGCTGGCAAGATTGGATTCAAATTAACCTACAAAATTCAGAAATGTTACAAGCATTGCCCCCATTGCAATGCTTTCTACTCTCCATTGAAGGTAAAGACAATAGGTCAATAGACAAGTGCACCCAAACCCTGGTCATCCTTCTAGAAAGAAGCCTCGGCTAGACAACACTCAACCTCAAACCATTCCACCTCCAAAGCAACATTGCAAACCTAATCTATAGCGCCACCAAGGGAGAGCAAATGCAACTCTTCAAATGCATTGAACCTACAAAAAACATTGCTACAAGGCGAACTGAAACCACATTCAAATCCCATATCCCAAGCTGAATCTTCCCACCATTAAAGTCCCAAGCATGTTGAGAGATGGCATGGGTAGTGGGGGGATGGAGTGAGTTAAATGCCTTTGCATGGTGATGTAATTCAAAGGCCATTTGTCCACCTATTCAATGAGGGTTTCCCTAATTTAGTTTATTAGGGAAATTGTCATGGGAGATGATGCAAAAGGATTTCCCCCACATTTTGGATTGTTTGATCCTGATTCAAAAGAACACCTCTATTTTCCATGTCGTGTGCTTTAGATTTTTGATGACGAAGGACATGGTAGAAAGTTTTCTGATCGAAATGTTCCATTGTGCTTTGAATTTTGTCTATCAATCTAAACAAGTTGGAATATTTTGTTGTAGACCTCTGTTTTATTTTGAAGGTATAATCGGTTAATGATTTAGTCTTAAGATTGTGGGTGTGATTTGTCTTCCACAAAGAATGTATGAACCTTGTTATTAACTTCAACCAAGCTGCATCCTGGATTCTTTTTCAATCCTCTGTCTCTCATTTTTGTTCTCACTTTTGCAACATCATCCCACCTGCCAACAACAGCATAGATGTTTGAAAACAGTACATAATATCCAGTGTTTTCAGGCTCCAAGTCAAAAAGGTGTTCTGCCACGCGTTCCCCTAGCTCAACATTACCATGAATTCTGTAGTCACCAAGCAAGGCCCCCCACACACTAGCACAAGGTTCTATTGGCATATTTATAATGCACTCTTCTGCCTCACTCAGTCGCTCAGCATGACCAAGAAGGTCAACCATGCATGCATAGTGCTCCATCTTGGGTTTTATGTAATACTTTTGATTCATGAGAAGAAAATATTGCAATCCCTCTTCCACCATGCCTGCATGACTGCAAGCATACAAAATACAGACAAAGTTAATGTGGTTTGGTTTTATGTTTGATTGTTGCACTCGGAAAAAATAAGAGAGGGCATCTTTACCTTGCTTGTGCATTACAAACCCAACAATCATTGTATTCCATGAGATCATGTCTCTATTAATCATTTTTTCAAACATAAGATTCGCAAGCACTATACTCCCGCACTTGGCATACATGTCAATTAAGGAATTCCCAACAAACATATCTTATTCATATCCACTCTTGATTATGTAACCATGGAGACACTTGCCTGGTTGCAGAGCTGATAAGTGAGCACATGTAGGGAGCACATTTACAATGGTCATTGCATCGGGTTTCATGTCTACAGGTTGCATTTGATTAAAGAGTGCCAATGACTCATTAGATTTCCCTATCTGGACATACCCTGCAATCATTGCAATCCAATAAATAACATTTCTCTTGGGAATTTTGTCAAATAGTCGATGTGCAATCTCTGCACTTCCCCTGCATTTAGTGTACATATCTATCAGAGCTCTTCTCTGCATCTAGTGTGCTTCATTCTATGCATCTGTTATTATACCTGCATAGTGGTAGGTATACGCTGCCATGTAGCCTTGTTTACTATACCGATCTCTAGTTTGCATTTTTAAGTTCTTAAATTCTATATCATATAGATTGTTTTGTATCTCTGTTTAGATTGGAATTATTGGCATTGTTTTGCTACTTCTTTCATCTTTATTTCATTCTTTGTTTCCCTTTCAAACTTAACATATTTCTTGGATTCCAAAATAAAAATTTTCATTTCAATCCTTGCTGCTATTGTGTTTTTGTTGTTAAACTACACCAAACTCTATAGATCACTGAAATATAGGATGTTTTGGACATAACCTTGTATGCACCTTTCAAGCTACAGTGAGAATGTAGGTACCTTACATAAGTGCAATGCTATGTTTTATCCCTTTGCCTAGTTCAATCAAAATCTAAAATTGGGAAACTGTGAATTGAGGTCCACATCATCAATATATTCTTGATAATGATGTTGATTTTGTTGAAAACCATGAAGCTCTAGTGCTCTCAAACTTGTTTCTTTTGATTAGGACATCCCATAGTATCTACATGAGACTCTACCTCTATTTGATCTCTTTTTCTATAGTGAATTCTTATACAGCCAGAACCATTGTCTGGAATACAACTTTGATAGCTCATATTCGACATTTTGATTTCATAGTMTTTTCAYTACGYTRRYAGGTAATGTTCYTTGTAAATGCMTGTTTTAATGAAATTTATATTGATGATCAAATATCTCTTTGGAACAATTTTGTGGTGAGCAATTGCATTTGCCTTGAATTGATATATGTTTACATTTTTTGTTTTTAGAGATTGATATCTGTTGTGACAATCTAAATTCTCTAATTGATCTATGACTAAAGTTGCTTGTTCTAACACCAGCAAATGAATATTTATATAGGTCAACTGTGTTGGATTTGAACATATGAGTTGATTCACGACTGGCTGGGATACTGACATGCCCCATCAGATATTGTATTATACAAATTTTTACTATAGTAGAGTGGGACTTTAGAATGTCATATGTCATGGCATTCATATTTTAAGAATAGCTCACAGGATTTCTAGTATTTTTCTGAAACAGTTTTTGCTTGTATCCAACAGGCACTTAGCTTATGGGCCTTATGTGATCACTTTTGGCAGTTGCAGGGTTGTGATTTTTTTGGGCAAATAGTCTCATTTTCAATGTGTCTAGTTAGCGTTTTGTCCCTATTCTTACATGTACATGGTATCAATAAAGAAATCACATTTGTTTAGTGATTGCTAATAAATTGTGCAGGGCTGATCTTTTATCAAGTACGAGTCTTGTGTAATTTCTGGAATATCAATCTAATATAATATGCATTCTTAGTCCCTACCTTCCACCGCGATGAAAAAAACTTCCCCTCATTTCTACTTTCATCCAAAATCCAAGTGCATAAATTTATTGTAACCTTTCTATTTAAAAATGTTCTTATTGTATTTTAAGATGATATTTATTTAGTTGCAATTACCTAAATTGTTCTGATCTGTATTCCGACTTGTTTATTGTTCCATGTAATTGTTTTTTTTTAACATAAACTATAGAAGAATTGTATTAATAGGCTGTGCCAAAGCTAACAACATCAAACCAGTCTACAATCAAGGCATATAGCCGAAGAATTTGGAGTATTTCAAATTTCAAATTTTCCCACCCTTTCCGTACCTTGTCTATGATCCTCTAGACTGTATACATCCTTACAAAACTGTCCTAGTCACAAAAATATCTTAAAATACATTAGCTATCTATTGGGGCAGAGACTTGATCAGTAACGAGTTAAGGGATGGGGAGTGCCCCCCTTACTCCATTTGTTTCAAATTCACCTTTGCTTATTCTCGATCCGTCTTAGCCCAAAGTTCGGCAAGGGGGTTGAGATCTCTCTTGATATGGAAGAGATTAATTTCTCCAAAGCTTTCAACAATAGTCCTGATTCGTTGAAGGATGCCATTTAAAAGGTTTTTCTCCATTGTTTGTTTTTTGAGAATTGATTTAACTATCAACATAGAATCACCAAAGATTGAAATATGAGAAATGTTATGCTCTTTGACTATTCTTATCCCCACATATAGAGCATATGGTTCGGATATATTATTTGTTGCGGTTGAAACTTGAGAATGGTTTTGGCCCTATAGGGGAACACTTTATGCATGGAGATGGAAAATGTTGCTACTACGTCTTCAGGGGATTAAATTTTGTTTCATGAGTTGAGGATTAGCCAGGTTACATTCTAGACGATACAGATTTTTCTATCATCAAGAAGAAATGGTTATGGCTCCAGGGACGAACATATCAAGACTCAGGAGCATGGTTCAACTCATTTTGAAAGAGTGCAAAAAGTATAATACAAAAATATGAAGTTGAATGCTAAAGTACTTCAATCAAAGGAATTATGTTTGTTGAATATCTTATGCAGATTTTCGAGGGCGTGCTTACCCAATGCATCCATATTTAAATCATCTAGGTTCAGACATGTGTCGAGGAATTCTAGAATTTGCTAAGGGTTGACCATTAAGAAAGACAGGGATTTATTGGCTTAAGATACATTTGGCCAACTTATATGGTGGTGGTGTAGACAAATATTCTTTTGAGGGCCAACTAACATTTGTTATCGAAAAATGATATGAAAAATGACTGTGATGTTCAGTCACTTAATATATCTACTACATGGATTAACTGTGTATATGACAGTTAACATTGGTTGTTATTTGAAACTAGATGGATTAGTTGTATATATAACAATAACATTGGTTGTTATTTGAAACTAAACTTGAAATATATATGTGTTGTATATCTGCAGTCCAAATCTGCTATAGTTGCTGAAGTATTTACATTTGTCTTTTTTCGCCCCTTGTTTTGACCGAGTATTGGGATGTTGAATTTTACATGGTTTGGAATTTTCAAATGTCTTGGCATGAGAGATTACGAGCTTTATATCTGGAGTCCAAATTTGTTATGGTTTTTTCGAATTGCTACAATTTGCATTCTATGAATTTTCTCTTCTGCTCAATGTATATATACATAACACTTGCATGCTACGTGTGAATTTGTTGTGCTAGCCAAAGGATACAAAGCAATACCTGCAATGACTTCAAGTTGTATTATTGATAATATAATTGTCTGCTAAATGTCAAACAAATTGTCAGAGGTTTCAGTGAAGGCTCTGGAATTTTTGTTGCTCAGCTATCTCATTGGTATATAGGATCTTGTATTGGATGGCACTTGTTTCAACATACCCAAGAAAGTGTATACAGTATTATTTTGATCCTATCTAAAAATAGGGACTTACTCTCTAGTATATTTTTGCAGTCTTATTACGCATGATTGCACTTGAACTTTTGGACTTTAGCTCAACAATTGTGAGTTCATGTGATAACACACCCGAGACATATCCTAGTGATCCTAAACCTCATTAGACAAGACCCCCTTTACCATTGGAAGTTAGTCCTCCTCCTCAACCAACCTTGCCTACGACCAATGATATAGATTTAAATATTTATATGGCTAGTATCTTAGAAAAGGTTAATGTCCTATCCCTCTTAGTATTGATATTGTATTTTTTTTTTAAATACCTACAACATAGTCGCTATTGCGACATCTTGGAGTGTCGCTCCCATAGCAACCACGTCAGAGATAATACCTCTTAACATCACTCTTCCCACATTTTAGACGTCTCTCTTGCCACCTTCAAGACGTCGGTCTTGCCACATTCAAGACATCTCTCTTTCCATGTTCCAGACATCGCTCTTCCCACGTTCTAGACATCTCTCTTTCCACCTTCAAGACGTCGGTCTTGCCACGTTCAAGACGTCTCTCTTGCCACGTTCCAAACGTCTCTCTTGCCACGTTTAAGATGTCTCTCTTGCCATGTTCAAGACGTCGGTCTTGCCATGTTCCAGACGTCTCTCTTGCCACGTTCCAGACGTCTCTCTTGCCACTTCCAAGACGTTGCAATAATGACAAAATCTATGTTGTCGAAAAAGAGACGTCATGTGAAACGACGTTTGAGGGGGTCTGTTGTTTGTCGTTCCCTCGACAATATAAAGTGGCAATTTCGTCGAACGCGTTGTCAGAATTTGACCCAAATGTACTAGTGCATGTCTTTCTACATCTTGAGACCCTGAACCCCGAAGCACTGAAAGCGCCCAAATTCGGGCCCGCAGTATCACGGAGCAGTTCAGGACCGTCAGATCTGAGAGGGACGTGTGGTGCCCAATTAATCCATCTCGGCGTTTCACTCATCACAACTGTGATAAGCAAGGATCAACTCCTTCCTATTCACGAACGTCGAAAGCACCTTTGAAAATAAACGTGGGGTCACAGCCCGTGGTCACTTGGGAAATAAAAAGAGTTGTGCAAAAGGGGCCAAAGGCATCGAGTTTAGTCGCAAAAGGGATCATCGTGATCTCCAGGTGCCATCCGATTCGACTTCAATCTTGGTTCTCGCTTGGAGTAAATGAAGGCAGAGGGGGTGGTTGAAACCTCTCCTCACTCATTAAGTGTAAGGTATGGAGGATCTGGCAAGCTATCGGCTCGAGAGGGTCTTGTGTACTGATTTTTTCCAAAGAAACCATGTCGAGTCCTCAACTAGCCAGAGAGGTCTGCACACGCTAACTCGACACTTAATGGCTTAGCTACTCCCCTTGCAGGAGTCATGTGCAGTTAAAGTGGCGTCTGACGAAGAATATCCGTCTGAGTTTGACTGAAGGGACACCACGCCTTGGATGACTAAGCACGCCTCTGTTAGGAGAATTTTTTTGAGTATATAGACTCAGTCTTTGTATTTTGTAATCATCAATGGTTGAGCAAGGCTCCCGGTTGTGAAACTTTAATGAAGCATTGTTATTCTGGTTATGCATGGACTCTTGAGACTTCTTGCCTTATGAATGTCAGTTTCTTTCATGTCTTTGTTTACACTGTGTTAGAGTAGCTTGGAATTGAAGGATCCAGTTGAGTTGTAACTGTTATAGGATGATGTAGGTTGGATCACTGTAACAGTTGCATTGTTTCTAATCAGTCCCTGTGATTTTCTTAGTGTTGAATGAATTGGAATTGGAGGATCCAGTCAAGTCCCCCTTTCAGTTTCTTGAAGCCCTGAACCAAGAGGATCTTGCATTCAGATTTTTTCTTCTACAAACTACCGAAAGGCCTGTTGTCTGAGGTAGTTTGATCACTCCTCTCACCAAGTCTTCAACCTGCTCATCTTTAAATAAACTCACTGACTGAAGTTAGATCAAGACCTCCTTTTCTCCTTACCTACCGGACTCAGTTCCCGAGTTAGAAAGATATCTTCCCGAGTCTCTACCCATTTGATCACCCATTAAAACTATCATGACATAAAACTGATGGGCATCGGGCTCTGCTTCTGCAAGCAATCTAGGAGTGACTTCTGATGCTAACAGAATCCCATATCCTCCATTGGATTATAATCCTTGGATATAGGTGGCAACAATCAAAGAGACAAAAATCCAACAAACTGTTATTTTTTAGGAATTTGTTGGAAGTCGTTAATAACTTGTTTCCACCTCATGCATGAGGCATTTGATGGAGCTAAATATTAGGTGTAGGTGTCACTTGAAATATAAATGATCCTTGAGAATCCATTCAAATCCTCCTTGACATGTGGCAACCTCCCAACAAGGCGAATACCAAAACTATGACTGCTACAGGAAATTAGGTAGCGCCTATGTGCAAATTTGGTAGAGCCACTTCTATGTCTAATATATCTCAAACCATAAAACATTTTGAAACAATGAAAGAGTTTTTTGTTATTTGGAATGTTGTGAACAAAAAACTCCTCCAGTTTTCAAAAATACCTTCTCAATTGTTTACAATCCAAGTTTTAATTTAGTGACTCAAAACTGGTAAAATAACTCTACACAATTCGATTTCTGCCAGAATTTAGGTAGCAAATTTAGGTAGCACCCGCCTGTGTGTCTGCATGTGATTGGGTAGCACAAATCCATGAGTGATTTTTATGCTTGAACTTGGAGATTGGGCATAACCCAATATAATTTCAATTTTCCTCAAAATAAATAAAATATCCCATAACAATTGCATTCATTTGCCAAAATGAATATTGAAGGATTTATGCAATGCTGAGGCATAAACCAATCTTGTGCTAACATAGGCTCCATGGGGGATAAAGTCCTCCCTGTGAGTCTCTAATAAATATTGTAGTTTCAGTGCCTTATCCTAGGGCTGCTCCAAACCTTTAACCTCTACAATCTTCTTTGATCTGTGAACTTAAACTAAAACCAAACGCAAATGAAAACTGAAACTGACAAAAATGATGAAAATGATTCTTGTTCAGCAAGCTTATTACACACACCTACTCTAATTATTTGGAAAATGAAGCATTCAAGTTACATGAAACAACCAATGAAGCCATTTCATCATTTTCTCAACTGTTTGAAGCTTTGAAATGTGCTTCCTTAAACACCAGAGATAATTCTTACTTGAAGGCACGTCAAAGAAACATTTGGCAATACACTTTCCATTAAAGAAATCAATGAGCCTAGGCCCACTCTCTGCTTGCAGATAGGCTGCAAATGGATCCTGAAAAACATCATCAATACTTGCCCCTGTGACATTACTTTTTGTAAAAAGGAAAAGTATTGCATTAGGTCCTTCCTCCTCTATTCTTGGTTGTTGTATGGCTTGTTGATTTTCTGATTCATCCTTAATGCATATGGACTTGGTCCACTCCTGGTCATGAGGTGTACTAGGAAAAAGGCTTAGTGATGCTTGTCTTTCTTTAATTTCAACCTTTCTCATCTGATCACATGGCATTTGATCTTGGCTTCTTGATGAAACTGAGCTTGTGTCTTCGAGAGGAATAGGCGGTTGATAGGGCAGTTCATCACAATTAGAGGTGCTTGGAAAACTACATTATTCTATCTTATCTTCTGATTGTGAGGGATATTCATCATAGCTTGGCTTATGGTCCCAATTTCTCAGTTTTGCACCCTCTAAAATTAGATTATCATATTTTTCTTCTTTTTCCACAACAAAAATATGACATGAGGGTTGAAACAAGCTATTGTTTCTTTGATGTGAAGGGTACTTCTCTGATATAAGGTATTCAACAGGTTGTTCATGGAAATCATCTTCATAATCATCATACAAAGGTGAATCAATGACCATTTGACTATTAATGGCTGAGGGGATTAGTACAATAGCTAGAACAGTTGGTTGTTCAGTGAAAACATCCTCATAGTCATCAAAACTTGGCAAATCATGGCACACTAGTTCATTAAAAATAGGAGGGATTACAACAACAATTGGTAAGCTATGAATTTGTTCATGACAAGCTGCAACACTATTCTCATGATGAAATAAATATGAACCTAATATGACCTCTTAACTTAAAGAATCTAGAAAAGGAGGAGAAAGGGAAATGATGGATTGTCCATATTGATCTTTCTCTTGGGGACCTAGATTTTGACATGAATGATGCATTTGTTCTTCAAATTTAGGAAAAGAATTATGAAACTCATCATCTAAGTCCTGCTCTCTACAATCATCCCCTTCATCATCACTGCTAGAGGAATCACTTGTTGAATCATGAATATATGATGCATGCCCCTCACAACAATTCTCAAAAAGTATTTCAGTTGGATAAATTATCTTGCAATGAGAATAAAAAACATCATGAAAGTCCTTCAAAGAGTAAATACTAGAAGCAGGGAGTTTTCTATACCATTGCCTCACATCGCCTTCCAATGAATACATGAACATTTTCATCAATATATCTTCATGATGGATGTCAAGTTGTTGCATCAAAGCATGAAATTCATGAACATGCTCAAAAGGGTTGTCATCCTCACCTTCATAAAATCTAGGCAGAAGATCTTTCCATTCATCAATTTGAGGCACATGATGTGGATAACCATCTATGGATGAGAAATTGAGTGGGGAAAACCTCCTAGCCAGGACAGCCTTCATTGCCATTTAATTTGTCTAATCCCTAGTGGAGTCACCAACAGATTCTGAACAATGGAATCGCCATGGTGAAAGTGTAGTCTTGAAGGTGTCCAACTTTAGTCACCATCTAAAGATGGAGTTGTGCAGTGTCATTCTTCCCAGGGAGATTTTCAATCAGCTCAAATCCATCCCCGGCAACGGCGCCAAAAATGTTAGCACTAAAAGTCACACTTTGACTGCTAAAGTGTAAGCTCAGAACCCATCAGAATGTAAAAGATAATTTTGGTTTTGAATAGATGGATCAATAAGATGGATAAAGAAAGAGAGATGGATGAAAACAGTAGATCAGTAGGCTACACCAATGGGAAATGGAGTCATAGACATCCTACTCATCGAAGGCACAAAAGTTGCTCAACATAAAACAAGATTATATGTTGATAAGTGGAAGAATGAATAAGGAAAACATAAGGTAGAATGTTCACTAAAAAAATATCCTCTCAATTTAATGAATCAACAAATACTTGAATATAAACAATGACTGATGGGAAAAATGCAGCAGATCCTCTGTTGCTTAGGGATCCATAAATCATTGAAATCCTTTGATCCTCAAATCTACAATATATTAAAATAAGAAGAAATATAAATAGAAGAGCTACAATCTGAAATCACGGCTCTCATGAGTCTCCAATAGCAGTAATGCTTACAATCCTAAAATGACCATAGGATTACAAATGAACACACACAGGAAAATTGTCTGCTACATCTGTCTCTAGCCTCTCTTGGCTCATGAATCCTCCTCTCTGTTGGACACACCTACCACACTTAGAGGGGGGGGTGAATGAGTGTGGGGATCTTTTTCCCAAAACTTCCCTCTTACACAAAAACTCCTTAGTTAACATTCAAAATTTTCTCATTACTCATTGTTTTCATTTCTAATTAGTTAAATGTGAATACATATCAGCAACATATCATCAACAATTCAGCTCCACAAGGAACACAAAGAACACAAGATGTATGTACAATTTTTCCTTTTATTATGGACTTCAATCCGGGGGTTTTTCAGCAACAACTAAATAGAGTACAACTCTACAAGAGAACCAAATCTATATGAAAGATTCATCTTACATTATCAGCATCAACTGAGATGAGGCAACAATCCTCAACAGATATCAATCTGTCAACATAAAGAAGTGCATCAACCATGCACCAACCTATGCCAAACAACCTGTAATAAACCTGTACCATAAACAAGTGCATCCAACCATGTACCAAGTATATACCAATCATGTGTCAACTACTCATCAAAAATGACTCATCAATATGTACCAACATCATCAACTATACACCTCATGTATGTGCCAACTCATCAACTGCTTGTCTCAACCATGACTAGTTTTGGATTAGTCAACAACCCCAACTTGAAATAATCATAACTTTGTACCTGTAATGAATAAATATTTGAAACTAATACACAATTTTCTTCAGTTTCTTTTATGCAATTCCTCCATGTGGAACTACTTGGAACCTCTCAGAAAAGGAGTTATAGCAAAAATGGCATACCTTGCTGAATTATGGTTTATTCTAGAGAGCGACCTTGTAGAGAGTTCCCTGCACACAATATTCATTGAATTTATTTGAAACTGTTACACAAAATACTATAGACTGTACCCTAACCAACACATTTGGTTTCACTAAATTTTTATCTTTTATGAAGAAGTTATAATGTTTTTACCCAAAACACCTGTTTTTGACTAGTTTCAGGACTAGCCACAAACTCTATTTTCCATGGAGTGTAACACCCAAAATACAACGACCCACAAGTTGAATTTTTTACCACATATAATTGGGTATTTTGTCTCAAAGGAACAGCAATTTCACGGTCTGAATCATTATAGAAAATAATTTATAGCGAAAATGGTGAGATGACCTGTAAATAACATACCTTAAAAAGCATCATCAAAAGAATTTATCCTCCCTTCAATTTCGGCCCTCTTTTCTTCCCCTTCCTTCTGAAAATTGGCTTAGAGATCCTTGGTTACCTCAGTCACCTGTAGATATTCAATATTCTCAAGTGTTACACACCAAAAATGCTCAAGAAGCTCTCACAAGAAGCTCTCCATCAATACTCCAAAATATATTCTCACAAGAAGCTCTCCATTGATCCACAAAAAGGATGATCTACAAGAGACCATTGCTA
>ML789122.1:313170-362184 GCA_009831015.1 Picea engelmannii | reverse complement strand
TCATTTAAATAATGATTTCTTCTTTTAGGTCACTTAACCCATTTCTAGGTCACTTAACCTATTTTCCTTATTTTTAGGGTTAACCACTTTCCATAAATAGAAGGCTCTCCAATACTTTATCATTTAAATATCCCTTCTTGATTGTGTTACCTTACTTTATCATTTCTTGATTTTGTCACTTTACTTTATCATTTAAATAATTATTTCTTCTTTTAGGTCACTTTGACTTCTTTGACCTTGGGGGCTTCAAGCCTTCATGTGGGGGTCCTTCATCTTCGTAAGGCCATAACTCTCGAACCATGAGGAATTATGTGACATTCCACATACCACCGGAAATGGCATGACAAGAACTATCCATATAGGATATTTTCACCAACAATTTCCTTGATCTTCATCTCATTATTCCACATACAATCATGTGTCCTCCAACCATTCTTCTAGGATAACTCAATCCGTAAAGCATATTCCCGTGAGGGCTTTCACCATAAGGGGACCACATTGGAGTTCATCCATTTGCGCACCTTATCAATCATGATAAAAAAAATAATTAGAGCAAGGGTCCTCCAACAGTTCTTCTAGGATAACTCAATCCACAAAGAGTCTTCCCATGAGGGCTTTCACCATAAGGGGACCACTTTGGAGTTCATCCATTTGTGCACCTTATCAATCATGATAAGACAATAATGAGTCATCTATACATTTTTCCAACAATGCATCATATACCATTGAAACCACAACAATCCATCTTCATCATGTATCAATGACAACTCATTGATCCATCTTCATCATATCAATGACAACTCATTGATCCATCTTCATCTATGCATTCTCATCAAAGAAAATACAAATTATATTACATCAATCATCAATCAATCAATCCTTTGACATCAATAAATCACTTGACATCAATCAATCAAACCATTGGCATCAATGACAACATGATCCTACAATCTCCCCCTTTGGCATTGATGGAAATACCAACATTGATGTCAACACCAATTACCAATTATTGATGTCAACATGTAGATAAGGCATGCTCTACATCAATATTCAATGTTACTATCTCTCCCCATCAATAAACATCAATTTGATTAACTCTCCCCCTTTGACATCAATGGCAAAGGGCCATTCTCATCTTGGGGTTTCTCCCCTTGCTTGAACTCTCCTTGGGGCTGCTCCCCCTATCTAAATGCCTTTGATCTTCCTCTGAATAATCTCTCCCCTTTTGAACAAGGGATGTCACTCTGATGTAATGTTGAAGATACATCGAACATACTCCCCCTATGACCATTGCTCCCCCTAAAATTATGCTCATGTGCTCTTTCTTCAAGTATAGGGCTCTTTTCTATGTATGCATCTGATAAATATCTCCTCCTAGAATCATGGGAAGAAGAATGAATCCCCCTATGGGTATGTCTCCCCTATATTTTATGTAAGATGAACATTGTGCTACCATATAATGGTCCTTGGACCTGTTCATGCATCAAACTCATGCCATACCAAGCATCATGGAGCAAAAGATATGTCAACAATGAAATAAAGAATCATGAGAAAAATATCAACCAAGTACATCATGTACAAAATGTGTGCCCATCATGCACAACACCTATGTACATCAACCATGTACATCAACATCATGCAATGCGCCAAAATATATCATCCATAGAATGTATCAATCATATGCCTTTATCAACATGCCAACATGTGCATCTACCAATATGCCAACCATGTGCATCCACCAATATGCCAACTATGTGCATCTACCAACATGCCAAACAATGTATCATATCACTCATGATATGTCTCCATCATGAACCAAGTGCCACAATTAGGTATCTCAAACAAATGCCAATTGTTATGCTAATCAAGTAGTACCAATGGTGTAGTAGCATCAAGCATATGCCATCTATGAGTGTACCAAACATGTACATTAACAAATCAGCATCAATCCATACTCATGGCTTAGTGTCATGCACTCAAGATTTTATTTTACATAATCCAATAGATTAACACTTAAACCTATAGCAAATAGTGTCAGAACTTGCAACAAACAATGTCAGACCCTGCAACAGAGTGTTATACCATCACATCAAGCTACAATCCATGTGCATAGCCTTTTTCTCAAGGCTTTACCACATATACGCGGTCTGCTTCACATCAGCTCATGTATGTACGTGACCTATACAAGGTCATCCTGTGTATGTACATGAATGATACCATTGTCACCCACGTATGCTTCAGTAGATGACTTATTTGAGATTCTCTTCAGTCTTTCATTATGTTCTAGTTGCTCTGTATTCTTCACCCACTTCTGTAGATGTCCCTACTCCTCAGAACTTGAGCTCTGAGCATCCATATTTTCAAATATGTCTCCCTTCCTTACTTCATTCCTTCTTCTATCCATACTATCTAAAGTTCTCATCATGGACTTTCTTCTTGTGTTCCAACACTCATGGGATTTGAGGCCAAATACACTACAGCTGTAGCATCTCATAGTGTTACAGTGAACAACAATGTGTCCTAATTGATCACATCTCCAACACCTCATGGTGTTATAAAATCTTCCATTATATCTCCTTTCATAAGATCTACATTCAAAAGATTTGTGACCATATCCATTACATGAGTAACAATGCCCCTGAAAAATACTTTCACACCTTTGCTTTAGTGTCCCAAGAATAGATTCTTGCTTTGTTCTTTTGAAATTTTCTTTTCCTTGTGTAGATGGTTGCTTTGCAACATTGTCTTCCTTCTTTGATGGATTTACCTCATGCTTCTTTGAGGTTGTTGCTTCAGCATGTGTATCTTCTCCTTTGTAGCCAAGACCTGATTTATCACATGATGATCTTTGACTTTCCAAGATTTGTAAGCTATTCAAGAATTTGTTTGACTTCTCCACCTTATTTCTAAGGTCAACAATTTCAGCTTCTAACTTACAACATGACTCTTCCTTTTCATTTATTTGAGTCTTCAATAGTTCCTCTATTCTTTTGGCTTCTTCAATTTGAGTCTTGAGATGAACAATGGTTTCAAAACGTTTGCTAATCTCATCATCTACATTCATATCTTCTTTTCCATTTTTTAGTCTTGTGATCTCTTCTTCCTTTTCTTCTAATAGAGTCTTATTGCTCTCTTCTTGATCCTTGATCATTTCTTTTAACTTCAAGATGTGCCTTATACTTCTCCTAAGAAACTTCTTAGTGTTATTTGAAAGATAGTTATAGTCTATATAATAATGATCACTTCTATATCTATATAAACCCTCTTCAACTTCCTTTTGAAGTTTTAATAGATTTCCTTCTATTCTTTTCATGGAATAATTATCATCAAACTTTACACAAATTGTTTCTAGATCTTCTTCTTCACTTGTAGAGAAAAAATCATCATCATCATTGCAATCAAGGGTTTTTGAGGGTTCTTTACCTTCATTTGAAATATCTTCACGATCTTCCTTTTTGTCAACATCAATACATAATTCTTTGCCTTCATTTGAAATGTCTTCAAGATATTCCTTTGTGCCATCATCACTTGATTATTTATCTTCACTTGAAATGTTTTCAAAATCACATTTAGAAATAATGCATTCAAGATTTTTTGGATATTATTTACCTTTAGTGATCTTGATGGAGTGATCTTCAATTTTTTCTTTCTCATTCTTTCTTTGATATGTTTCCTCTAGCTTTATCCATAGATCCTTAGCGGAGGTGCATTGTCCCATGATATCTTTGATAGGGCTTGAGAGTCCACTAAGAATGGTCTTGAGAGCCAATGCATCATTCTTCTTTCCTTCCCTTTGATCTGCAAACTTTGACTTGTTCTTCAATAAAACTGATCCACCAATGGTTGCCTTCAAAATTGTTGTTCCCATTGTCTTTAAATGTAATCTCATCTCTATTCTCCAAGTAGAATAGTTTTCATCATCAAGGATTGGAACTTCATCATCCATTTGTGTGTCTATGGATCTCCTTCAAGCTTGTTAAGGCTTGTAGTGAAGACCCGCTCTGATACCAATTGTTGGACACACCTACCACACTTAGAGGGGGGGTGAATGAGTGTGGGGATATTTTTCCCAAAACTTCCCTCTTACACAAAAACTCCTTAGTTAACATTTCACATTTTCTCATTACTCATTGTTGTCATTTATAATCAGTTAGATGTGAATATATATCAGAAACATATCATCAACAAATCATCTCCACAAGGAACCCAAAGAACACAAGATGTATGTACAATTTTTCTTTTTATTATGGACTTCAATCCAAGGGTTTTTCAGCAACAACTTAATAGAGTACAACTCTACAAGAGCACCAGATATATATGCAAGACTCAGCTTACATTCTCAACACCAAATGAGATGAGGGAACAATCCTCAACAGATATCAATCTGTCAACATAAACAAGTGCATCAATCATGCACCAACCTATGCCAAACAACCTATAATAAACCCGTACCATAAATAAGTGCATCCAACCATGTACCAAGTATATACTAATCATGTGTCAATTACTCATCAATAATGACTCATCAATATGTACCAACATCATCAACTATACACCTCATGTATGTGCCAACTCATCAACTGCTTGTCTCAACCATGACTAGTTTTGGATTAGTCAACAACCCCGACTTGAAATAATCATAACTTTGTAACTGTAATGAATAAATATCTGAAACTAATACAAAAAACATTTCATTGTTTTTTTTATGGAATTCCTCCAGGTGGCACTACTTGGAACCTCTTATAAAAGGAGTTATAGCAAAAATGGCATACCTTGTTGAATTATGACTTATTCTAGAGAGTGACCTTGTAGAGAGTGCCCCGCACACAATATTTTTTTCATTGATTTGAAACTATTAAAAAACCTACTACATACTATACCCTAACCAACACATTTGGTCTCACTAAATTTGGATCTGGTATGAAAAAGTTATGACGTTTTTACCCGAAACACCTGTTTTTGACTAGTTTCAGGACTAGCCACAAACCCTATTTTCCACGGAATGTAACTCCCAAAATACAACGAACCACAAGATAAATTTTTTACCACAGATACTTGGGTATTTTTTCTCAATGGAATAGCAATTTCACAGTCTGAATCACTATAGAAAAAAATTCATAGCAAAAATGGTGAGATGACCTATAAATAACATACCTTGGAAAGCATCATCAAAAGAATTTATCCTCCCTTCAATTTTGGCCCTCTTTTCTTCCCATTCCTTATGAAATTTGGCTTAGATATCCTTGGTTACCTTAGTAACCTATAGATATTGAATATTCTCAAGTGTTCAACACCAAAAATGCTCAATAAGCTCTCACAAGAAGCTCTCCATCAATACTCCAAAAGATATTCTCACAAGAAGCTCTCCATTGATCCACAAAAAGGATGATCTACAAGTGACCATTGCTATCTTATTATACTTTCATCCTCTAGGTCACTTAACCTATTTTCCTTATTTTAGGGTTAACCACTTTCCATAAATAGAAATTTCTCCAATATTTTATCATTTAAATATTCCTTCTTGATTTTCTCATCTTACTTTATCATTTCTTGATTTTTTCACTTCTCTTTATTATTTAAATAACCCACCTTGACTTTGTCACCTTACTTTATCATTTAAATAATGATTTCTTCTTTTAGGTCCCTTAACCCATTTCTAGGTCACTTAACCTATTTTCCTTATTTGTAGGGTTAACCACTTTCCATAAATAGAAGGCTCTCCAATACTTTATCATTTAAATATCCCTTCTTGATTTTGTCACCTTACTTTATCATTTCTTGATTTTGTCACTTTACTTTATCATTTAAATAATGATTTCTTCTTTTAGGTCACTTTGATTTCTTTGACCTTGGGGGCTTCAAGCCTTCAAGTGGGGGCCCTTCATCTTCGTAAGGACATAACTCTCAAAGAATGAGGAGTTATGTGACATTCCACATACCACCGGAAATGGCATGACAAGCACTATCCATCTAGGATAGTTTCACCAACAATTTCCTTGATCTTCATCTCATTATTCCACATACAAGCATGGGTCCTCCAACCATTCTTTTAGGATAACTCAATCCATAAAGCATCTTCCCATGAGGGCTTTCACCATAAGGGGACCACTTTGGAGTTCATCCATTTGTGCTCCTTATCAATCATGATAAGAAAATAATGAGAGCAAGGGTCCTCCAACAATTCTTCTAGGATAACTCAATCCACAAAGCGTCTACCCATGAGGGATTTCACCATAAGGGGACCAATTTGGAGTTCATCCATTTGTGCACCTTATCAATCATGATAAGACAATAATGAGTCATCTATACATTTTTCCAACAATGCATCATATACCAATGAAACCACAATGATCCATCTTCATCATGTATTAATGACAACTCATTGATCCATCTTCATCATGTCAATGAAAACTCATTGATCCATCTTCATCTATGCATTCTCATCAAGGAAAATACATATTATATTACATCAATCATCAATCAATCAATCCTTTGACATCAATCAATTACTTGACATCAATCAATGGCATCAATCAATCAAACCATTGGCATCAATGACAACATGATCCAACACTCTCCAATAGAGATATCCTTCCTTAAATAGAAAATAACATCCAAATAACCTTAGGAGGTCGAATCCCATCTCCTCCATTGGATTCTAAGCCTTGGATATAGGTGGCAACAATCAAAGAGACAAAAATCCAACAAACTGCTAATTTTCAAGAATTTGTTGGAAGTCATTAATAAATTGTTTCGACCTCATGCATGAGGCCTTTGATGGAGATAAATATTAGGTGTAGGTTTCCCTTGACATATAAATGATCCTTGAGAATCCATTCTAATCCTCCTTTACAGGTGGCAACCTCCCAACAAGGCGAATACCAAAACCGTGACCGCTACAAAAAATTAGGTAGCGCCTCTGTGCAGATTCGATAGCGCCACTTATATGTCTAATATATCTCACACTATAACACATTTTGAAAAACGGAGAGAGTTTTTTGTTATTTGAAATTTTATGAACAAAAACCTCGGCCAGTTGTCAAAAATACCTTCTCAATTGTTCACAATCCAAGATTTAATTTAGCGGCTCAAAACGGGTAAAATAACTCTGCACAATTCGTTTTCTACCAGAATTTAGGTAGCAAATTTAGGCAGTGCCCGCTGTTGAAGGAAAATCTCCCTGCGGACAGGTAGATATCCTCAAAGAGATAGACTCTTAACTCTAAGACAGAAAGTGCTTATCATGGTCACTGACTTCCTTTTAGATCTAGGTGGACTAGTGTGTGAGAAGGAAGGAGAAAAGAAGTACCTTTTACCAGTGTTTGTCCCTGCATGCTCTGAGTTGAGCTCCAATATTTCGCTCTTCGATAAGATCTATAGAAAAACAAAGTACAACTACTTCCTACTCTATCAAGATTAGTCTGAAATAGGTCTATCTACTAAAGAGACAAATTCATGTGAGATTGAACATGAATTAGAAAGAAATAGGCCAAGCAAATTATATCAATGAGGACAAAACATTACTTACAGTCATAGATGGATTGTAGCAGTTTCGTCAAGTCCTCCTTGTCTACCCCTTGCTCAAAAGATCCACGATCTGACTGACAATATCTTCACTGATTTCTCCCTATGAGATCATAGGTCTCTTGCCTCCAAAATATCTTTGTTCCAACACCACTTATAAGATCATAAGTTTGGTGTGATTCTCCTTTTCCAGTCCCCCTTTCACCATGAGAAAGCTTGCTTATATAGCCTTGGAGAGGCTTTAACCACTTGATATATCCTTGGGGAAGTTGAGGATTTTCCTCCTTCAGTTGAGGATCTGCCCTAAGATCATGGCTGGACTAGGGATTCGAATCCAACTGCCTTCCAAGAATGAAAAGATCCTTCCCCCATTCATCTCAACAACTCAACTGCTGCCCAGAATAGGTAGCGCTCCTTCAAAAGGGTCATCAGAGTGTTGTACCACTCCCTAGTAGGCTTTAGGGGGGTGCCAGCACTCCTAAAGACACCAGTGCTCCATCAAAAGGGCCAAAGGAGCTTATAACACTCCCAAACAGTGTAAGGGGGAGCGCCAGCGCTCCCACAAGAGGTATAGAGGAGCGCTCTCCTTCAAAAACTTAGTCTTTTTAGTGTTTTCAGATGGCAAAAGGTTCATGAGCCTGCTAACTCACTTATTCTCTCCCAAATCAAATGTTTGAGGTGTTTCAAGTGTCTTTCTCATGTCGTTATAGGCATGACATAGGCATCATGGAAGCATGCTTGCTTTGACACTTGCGACACTTGTGAGCAATATGCGACACTTGCGACCTTGTGAGCAAAATGCGACACTTGTGACCTTTGTAATGACAACACTTCTGACACTATCAAAGTGAGTATTTTTTATGTGTAACAGATTTCCCCCCAAAGTATGAAGTTAGAAGACAGGAACTGATAACTGAAATACTTTGTAGACTTTCAAGCAAGGGTATAGATGCAGAGAACCTGACAGAAGCTGCACACAAACATCCAACAAATATTATGGCATGTTTCAAACCCAAGGCATGCATACCTATGCTTGGGTGATCAAGACTTGCAAGATATGGCCACCATAAAATACATTGGGGATCCATAATTGTATTGATAAAAAAGGTATAGCCACTGAAAATTCACCGTGGATCTATACTCTTATGACCTGAACTGATCATAGCCACCAAGAATACACAGTGGATCTATGAGATGAAAAGACATAGCCACGACCAATACAAAGTGGATCTATGTGACATTATATATGCCATTGTTCAAGAGAAGCTCCTTCGCAACCTGGGCAAAGTACATATCAAAGTGATCACTCAACCCAGGGTCTTCCTACCGATCTCGATGTAGTATGAATCTAACCATGTGAATAGATGTTCTGATGTTGAATATGGCAGAAACCACTTGATTATTGGTCAATGATGTAAATCGTTAACAAGCACGAGGGAGATCACCATTAATGTCAATGATTCCCAAGGTACTGTAGTACATTCCAACGAATGTGAATGGATGAGATGAAGTCAAACATCCTTGGAATCATCCGATCAGAGGTCAATGATGTAAACCAACTGTCGAATGTGAGGAGGCTTGCCATTGAGGCATGCAGGTCCCAAAGTACTAACTGGTTTCTAAGTATAGTTCCTGGATAATGTTTTTAATTTGATAGGAATAGGCTCGTCGAAGGAGGGCCTTGATGTATCCCCCATCAACGATGTGAAACAGACATAGAGATGTAATTGGTAGATCAAATGAACATGGAATGACATGGGTTTTGAGATAAGATATTTGTGATGGCTGACTCTAGAGGCGGATACTTCCCTTGAACACTGAGGCACAACAGCAGAAACATGACATGGACCAAAACTTGATGATGCAGTGGATGTTGTGACTTATGTCAGGTGACCCAGAGGAGTGAAAGAAACTCAAAGGATTGGCTCAATGCAGAGGTTCAGTGGATTATAATGCGTGCAAAGCACAAAGTGTCGTGTTCAAGGGTGACTCTAAGAATTACTTGGTAATGTTCTCAAGAGATTTCTTTTCTTGCTTCTTTCAAATTTTCCCCCATCTAGATAGACGAGTACCTCTTTTTGATTTAACGAGCTCGAGGAGGATAGCACATGCTCGATATAACTCACCTTCGATAAGTTCCTCTTCCTTTGTTTTAACGAACTGGAAGAAGTAAGGGTTTGATCTCGTATGGGCCTGTCGATGTGTGTTTTAGCGAGTCCAAAGATAGAAAAATTGAAGGTTTTTCATGATTATAGAGTCTGGAAAAACACTTAAAAGAGAACTCTCTCAGTTCCTTTTTCGTACAGTAGTCTGACGATACCGAAAAAGAGATAAATTATCGCTCGAAAGACACCCTTTTGAACCTTTTAACGAGTGTGAAAGGAAGAAAGGTCACTCGACGATCTTTTCATATTTAGAGAGTCTGAAAAGAGTTTAAAGATGACTCCAATGTTGTCCTTTTTCATAATTTTAGTCTCCCAAAGCCGAAAAAGAGATAAATTATCACTCGAAATACGCCCTTTCAAACTGTTTAACAAGTGGGAAAGAAAGAAAGATCACTTGGCAATCTTTTCATGTTTAGAGAGTCTGAAAAGAGCTTAAAGGAAACTCCAGGGGGTTCCTTTTTCGTGTATCCATACAGGTCCAAAAAAGAGATAAAATTCTACCCAGATGCATTCTCATGTATTTACGAGCACGAGAAAGAACAAAGACTAAGCTCGGCATGCCCCCGGCATGAAAGCTAGTGGCTTAACTCCAGAATGATTAGCAAAGGCTGGAGACATGCCCCCCAAGCTTCAATTCATTCACCAGCTCTGAGGTCGTCACCAATGTCTCTAATAGATGAGAAAAAGCGGAAGGGTGGATGAAAAGAAGGTTCAAGAGAGGTGATTGTTTCATTTTTTAATGAGCTTGACATAGGAAAAGAACTATGCTCAGGACCTCTGTTTCATTTTTTAACAAGCTTGCCACAAAGAAGAGAAACTATGCTCGTGGTTTCGTCTGGATCATGGCTTCCGAGAGGATAATGCTCTGGAAGGGTACCATGTTAAGGGACAAAACTCATTCATGGCTTCCAAGAGATCTTCGTTGGATGGAAGACAATCAATCTGGAAGGAACAAATGTCGAGGGTCATGACAGGGGTAAGGATATCAAGCTCCAATAACCCTACCGAAGAGATCACCATGTCAACTACTGGATCCAAATCATCAGAAGTTGAGGTCATGGGAGACAACACCACATAATTGACATGCAGCGGGGGCGATAATGTCTGCATATAAGAACCACTTAGGGAGGTAACCCGGTCAGGGCCGATGAATGAAAGTTGATCAATAGTCACAATTCTTCCATTGTGAGGGAAAGATATCACATGGAAAAGAGTGGATACAATAGCTTTCATGGCATAGACATATTCCCGCCCAAGGAGTAAAGCTAAATCCAAGGGGTCTCGGACTACCTTGACATTGATAAAGACAGTTTTCCCTCCCAAAGTTACAGGAAACTGAGGAAGGATCCCTAAAGGTTGACTAGTTCTTCTGTTAAAAGCTAACAGATTCTGTGTAATCGGTGCAAGCTGCGGACAACCCAAAGTGTACCAAGCAACAGAAGACAAAATACTAATGGACACACCTTCATCTATCAGCATTTGAGGAACGTCCCGACCACGAACCTGTACTATAATCTGGAAAGGAATGTGGGACGGAAGACGAGGTCTAGTTAGCACACCCCAATCAAAAAATATGGCCTCATTACTTGTAGGGGGGTTTTCAAGAGAAGGAGGAATGCCCCCCGGTATGGTAGAGTCTGTATTAATGAGAAAAACATGGGCAATATCGGGTTTACTCTCTAGAAGGAGAGTAGGATCAACCAATGATTGGATCGGATCAACCAATGGTGGACTTGGATAGACCACTTTGGCACTCTTAAGAGGAAGAGTGGGATTGACTAAGGAAGGGACTGGATTAGTCACTTTAACATTCCTCAATGGAGGAATGGGACCAACGGATGGCGAAACTGGATCGACCACTTTGGCACTCTTCAGAGGAAGAGTGGGACTGACTGAGGAAGGGACTGGATCAGTCACTTTGGTATTCCTCAATGGAGGAATGGTATCGATCGATGGTGAAACCGAATCGACCACTTGAGTTTCATTCTCCAAGGGAAGAATGGGGTCGATGGGTGGAAACGGATCGACCGCTTTGGTGTCACTCTCTAATGGGAGAGTGGGATCAACCGAGGATGAAAACAAATCAACCACTTTGGTGTCACTCTTTTGATGAAGAGCGGCGTTGATCGATGACGAAACTGAATCAGCTACTTGGGTTCATGGTTCAATCGAGGAGGAAACTATATTGACCACCTGATCAACCAGACTGACTGGGGATGGAACTGGATTGACCAATCCATCAACCAACGATGGGTTGATGGAAAGCTTACAATAACCTTTTGGAAGTTGAAGTTTTTCCAAAAGAGAAGAAGCCTCGTCCATGCGAGGACAAATGTGAGAGTAATGATTACCTTTACATAACATGCAAGGGAACATGAAAGTTTTCTTCTTCTTACCAACTTGAATATCACTAGTTGATGGGGTATCATCGACATGACCGACAGAGGCCGATGATGTGGAGGACCACATTTCTAAGACCTAGGTAAGACCGGGGAAATCCCTCGGAAAGTGGTCACCCTTACAAAGACTGCAAGGGAATTTGGGTTTTGGATTCTTCATTTTAATCTTGTTGACCTCATCAACACTCCCAGCACTATTAACAGTAATTGGTTTCTTAGAGCCAAAATATGATGTTGTTGGGGCCTTTTTCCTTTTCGGGTTCTTCTTCTTCTTCTCTTTTCGTTTCTTCTTCTTATGATCAACCTGGCTACTTTCTTTAGAGCTTTCACTAGGCGAAGAAGGAGAAATGGAAGGAGACTTGATGGACAAGGAAGACAAAAATTCGACATGAGGTTGATGTGTGGGTGGTGTACCGACATCTAAAGTATTAGGTGTAGTTGAAACATTGGGAGGATTCGGGATCACCGAAGTGGGGAACAACCAAAATGGTAATCCGATAGTGAGTCCTGGAAGACTCAATGTGGCAACATATGGAGGACCAAAGTTTCCAAACAAAGGAAAGGTATAAGGTTCCCCAGAAGAAGGGGTTCCTTCATTGGTACCCTCAGGATTCGATGCCATTAACATTGACTCGACCTAAGGTCCACTAAGTAAAACAAACAACACACGCAATGAATCTGAGAAGAAATCAATCAAACAAACCTGCCTAGGATGAAACCACTAGTTGGTGATGAAATCCAACGTCGCGAGATCAAAATAGGAAGGGGCGGGGATAGAGTGGGTGGATCAGTTACGTTGGCGACCTGCTTAACAGACTTACGCCTTGGTGCAAGCTTCCACGTAGTAATTGTGGATTTTCCCTCCAAGGAGCCCAAGTGATTTCGACCAACGTCTGTTCCAGGTACAATGAGACTTCCCTTCACTATCACCTTGTGTGAGACCCTAAATATTGTGGCTACTAAGGTCACCAACTCGTAGTCAGCCCCTGGGTAGGTATAGTTGACAGTCCAATCGGAATGTATGGGCAGGATAACAAGTTCGAAATCAACTTGAAATGCTCCCACACATAATCATGGGTATACCTTCCAGTGACCCCCAATATACGATCCGACCACTACAAACAGTTGAACCACGGAGGGAAAATCTTCGTAACTCACCCGAATGTGACCTCGTGTGTAACCCCTGTGTGAGAGGGGGATCCCAGCAAGCCAATACAACAATTGGATTTTGACTCTCCCTACCGCAAGATACTAAGTTTGTTTGATAGCTTTGGAAAGTTATCCTTTCAGCCTATTCCAAATCCCTACACCTTAAACTAATGTAGGTTTGCTAACAAAGATGTAAAAAGTCTGATAAATTTTAGTTAAGCGTTGATTTTAATGGTTGTTGTTTACTCAGAGGGTGTATGAAAGTGAAACTGATGGAATGATGAATCAATTCCCAAAAATATGCATGAAATATGATAAGCAATCGTTTCTTTTCAATGAATACCTATTTAAGGGAAAGAGGAAGAGTTGTTTTCATTATCAAACACTTGATAAGGAATGCCCTCAATCAATTTTGTTCTCAATCAAATCCAATATGATGCTACAACATTTCAGAAATGAAAACTAATATGAAAACTAATCATTAAGATGTACTTTTGTTGTTTTCATGCGAATGATGATCAATTCAATGAAAAACTTGTCCTGCCAACTACCCTTTCAGATCAAGGAGATTCGAACAAGAAAACGTAGATTTCGCACAAACAACACACACTTTTGCAATAAAACAAGAGAAAGAAAACCAAAAATGCAAAAGGAAGGAGAAAGATATTGGATCATATGACCTCAAAGAACCAAATGAGAAGAGTTACAGACTTCAAATGTCCTTCACTAAAGTTCCTGCTCAGTCGGATAGGAGAGCAGAAAGCAGGGGATCGATTTCAAGCTTTCAACAGCGAAAACTCAAAAATAATGGAGAAGGGAATAAAATATGAACAAAAAGGTGTTTACTTCTCAGGAGGAATCATGTCAAAGGTCAAAGGAAGAATCATTGAGTCTCAAAGCAGCTCAGCAAGTGAAAAAACAGAGTTTGGACCTCCAAAAATTGCAATTTTGGAAGAGATTTTGGGAAAAAAAGGGTTGGCGCTCTGGTATAAAGGCCACCAGAGAATTATAAAGCTCTTTCCAGTAGCTTAAGGGAGCTTTGGTTCCCTACTAACAAGGAAAGGCAACGTTGGACTCCTAAAGCTCACAAAAAGTCCAAAAAACCCAAAATTCAGTCAAATTTTGACAATCAGGCTGAGTGTGATGGAGTGAAGAGTCAATCAGCAAGTGCAATCAGATATGAAGGGGTGAAAAAGGCCTAAGAACACAAAGGGTAAGACAAAGCCTATGAGGAAAAATCAAAACCAAAAGTTTCGATTCGATTCTCCCCAGTGGAGTCGCTAGTTACTGTTGAAGGAAAATCTCCCTACGGACAGGTAGATCTCCTCAAAGAGCTAGACTCTTAACTCTAAGACAGAAAGTGCTTATCATGGTCACTAACTTCCTTTTAGATCTAGGTGGACTAGTGTGTGAGAAGGAAGGAGAAAAGAAGTACCTTTTACCGGTGTTTGTCCCTGCACGCTCCGAGTTGAGCTCCAATCTTTCGCTCTTCGATAAGCCCTTTAGACAAACAAAGTACGACTACTTCCTACTCTATCAAGATTAGTCCGAAATAGTTCTATCTACTAAAGAGACAAATTCATGTGAGATTGAACATGAATTAGAAAGAAACAGGCCAAGCAAATTATATTAATGAGGACAAAACATTGCTTACAGCCATAGATGGATTGCAGCAGTTTCGTCAAGTCCTCCTTGTCTACCCCTTTCTCAAAAGATCCACGATCTGACTGACGATAGATTCATTGATTGCTCCCTATGAGATCATAGGTCTCTTGCCTCCAAAATATCTCTGTTCCAGCACCACTTATAAGATCATAAGTTTGGTGTGATTCTCCTTTTCCAGTCCCCCTTTCACCATGAGAAAGCTTGCTTATATAGCCTTGGAGAGGCTTTAACCACTTGAGATATCCTTGGGGAAGTTGAGGATTTGCCTCCTTCAGTTGAGGATCTTCCCTAATATCATGGTTGGACTAGGGATTCGAATCCAACTGCCTTCCAAGAATGAAAAGATCCTTCCCCCATTCATCTCAACAACTCAACTGCTGCCCAGAATGGGTAACGCTCCTTCAAAAGGGCCATAGGAGCGTTGTAGCACTCCCTAGTAGACTTTAGGGGGGCGCCAGCGCTCCTAAAGACACCATAGCTCCCTCAAAATGGCCAAAAGAGCTTATAATTCTCCCAGACAGTGTAAGGGGGAGTGTCAGCACTCCCAGAAGAGGTATAGAGGAGCGCTCTCCTTCAAAAACTTATTCTTTTGAGTGTTTTCAGATGGCAAAAGGTTCATGAGCCTGTTGACTCACTTATTCTCTTCGAAATCAAATGTTTGAG
Organism: Picea engelmannii; assembly: GCA_009831015.1. Classification (NCBI taxonomy): domain Eukaryota; kingdom Viridiplantae; phylum Streptophyta; class Pinopsida; order Pinales; family Pinaceae; genus Picea; species Picea engelmannii. The sequence continues at coordinate 346,619 of ML789122.1, read as the reverse complement.
GTGTTTCAAGTGTCTTTCTCATGTCGTTATAGGCATGACATAGGCATCATGGCAGCATGCTTGCTTTGACACTTGCGACACTTGTGAGCAACATGCAACACTTGTGACCTTGTGAGAAAAATGTGACACTTGTGACCTTTGTAATGACAGCACTTATGACACTATCAAAGTGAGTATTTTTTATGTGTAACACCCGCCTGTGTGTCTGTGTGTGATTGGGTAGCACAAATGCATGAGTGATTTTTATTCTTGAACTTGGATATTGGGCATAACCCAATATAGTTTCAATTTTCCCCAAAATAAATAAAATATCCCATAACAATTGTATTCATTTGCCAAAATGAATATTGAAGGATTTGTCCAATGTTGAGGCATAAAACAATCTTGTTCTAACACCATGGATGAAAATTGTGTATTTTAATGATGATTTGTTATGGTAGGCATGGAGTTACAACATATGTCTCATATTTGCAGCAATAATCCTGTAGTGAGAGTCATAGCTATAGTGAGTTGAAGCAACAATGTTGTAGTGAAAGTTGCAGCAGTGGTCATGTAGTGAGAGTTACAACAATAGTGAGGCAAGAGTCGTAGAACAACGAGGTTCACAATACTAAAATTTGCAGTGACGACAAGAGTCATAACACTGAGAGTTGCAACAACAATAAGAGTCACAACAATGGTGTTAGAAACCAAGAATTGCAGTAGCTACGCTCGAGAAAGGAGATACACCGGTTCATACCAATAGTTTCATCTATTTTGTTGGGAAGGTATCTCTACAACCTTGTTCTTCTATACCACTCTTAGCACAAAATGTGATAATCTCTTGAAAATCCATAAGAATAATTATTGAAATGGCATGTTGAGGGAATAATTATACCTTGACCAAAAATGCATCATTGTGAACAAAAAGGGTATTAATATGGAATGGAAATGGGAAAAGGGGTGTACAAAAATTATTGTATGGGTGCTACAAATATGTCAATTTGAGCACCCATCATCTCCTCCCAATCGAAATCATTTCATGTCTCCTTGCAACTAAATAGTTATTTTGAGTCTGAGGGGGTGAGACTCCCTTGGAGGTTTTTGATGCCATAATAATTTTTCTTTTCCTCAAGAGCAACAAATTCTTCCTCATCTTGGTAGCCTTCCATAATTGTAGCAATTCCTTCACCTAAAGTTCCCCCTACTAGTTCTTGTGTGACAGCAGGTTCCTTCTCAACTCAGTAGTCTTGCAGGATTACAATAAGGCCTTCTCCTAAATTTTACCCTGTTGATTCTTATTTGACATTGGGTTCCTTCTCTTCTTGGTATTCTTGTAGGATTGTAGCAATGCCTTCTCCTAAATTCCCCCCTGTTGGTTCTTATGTAACAACAACGTCCTTCTCTTTTGTTTCCATTATTTCTTTATCGTGTGCAGTAGGGTGATTTTCCTCTATTGGTTCTTGTTTGGAAGAAGGGTGATTGGACTCTATGACAATAAAGTGAGTGTCCTCTATTGGCTCAGTAGGGTCATTGGCCTCTATTGGTTCTTGTGTGAGAGCAGGGTTAGTACCCTATGTTGGTTCAAGAGGATGACAAGCCTTTGTGATAGCAGAGTGAGTGTCCCCTATTGGTTCTACAGAAATGGATCCTAATACCTTGGCAAGGTAGTCTAGCCTATCCAAATTCCTTTCATATATAATATCATCTCCTAACAACTTGAGAGAGGTCTGAAGCTTCATGTTCTTCTTCTCAAGCATTCACTTCTTCTTTAAAAGTGATATATACAAAGGTGCAATCAAATGGGTACCCACTATTTTATCTTTCCTAATTTTGGCCAGCTCTAGGGAAAGAGTGGCCTCATTTGGTTTTGTATTTGAAACTTCTTCGTCGTCTATGTAGAGCTATAAAATTGCATCAAGGCCCTGTCCTAAAGTTTCCATTGCTAGTTCTTGTGTAGCAACAAGGTTTTATGCCCTTATCTCTTCATCAGGTGTAGGCCCGACGGAGCTTTAAACATCCCTCATCATATCATCGGGGTAGCATTCCTCTATTGGTTCTAGTGTGATAGCAGGGGTGTTTTCTTGTGTTGAAACTGCTTCTTCATCATGTTCTTCCCTTGTTGGTTCTTTTGTAGTAGCATGGTTTTTTGTTTTGTGAGTTGTAGATATGGAAGTATATGTTTCCCTCTTCTTCTTCTAAGTAGATGCATATGATGACATTTTCCTTGTCCTCAATATTTTTTTGGTTGCAATTTTACTCCTTGATACCTCTACATATCTTGCATGGCTTCCTTCATCTCTTTGAGGAGTCACAACAAAAATCTAGGGGGTTTCTCTTTCAGCGGATGTAGTTCTGGGAGTTGCAGCAATCTTGACCTTTAGATTTGAAGTAGCTATGACCTCTAGAGCTGAAGCAGCCATGCCTCTAGAGTTGCAGTAGTTACAGCCTATAGAGTTGCAGCATCAATGTCTCATGGTGTAGTTTAAAAAACTACAACTCCTCTAGGAGGGGTTACAATGATGACTAGTTCTCTCACCACCTCACTCCATATCCTTCCCTACTTATACAATGCATGCTCAACCATAATTTTAATGAGTCTGTGATGTGAGAGGGATTCTCTAGGCTGGAAAATTTTCTATGCATGTGCAACCATGGTCTGCAACATCCTCTAGAGGAAAAATGGCATGATAATTAGCCTACCATGTCACAGATGGTTAAGTAGGAGAATTTTTTGTAGGTATACAGACCCATAGTGACCCTCACAAGTGATGTATCACCGTAGTACCATGGAAACATTTTTCCATGGACTGAATAATTAGGTCTTGTCGAATCTCATTCCTTTCTTGACAAAGGATTATCCTAGTCCAAGGAACTGCTCGAGGATTTCATGCTTTGGCCTTCATCGACAATACCATTTCTCCCATGTCTGAGGAAGCCCGGTAACCTCTACTATCATCTCCTTTGTCACTTTCACCAATGTTCCTGCTACTTCAACCCTAATTTCTCTAGAATTTATGGAAAAATTGATTGCCACATTGTCATCATACCCTCGTATCTTGTTTAAGTATTCTATCCAACCTCTTTGCTGGAAAATTTATCCGATATTTTCATATGCCTCCAGCAAAAGTGTCTATGTAGGTTATCTAAAGTTTAGTGAGACCCCCATTCTTCCTACTCAGAGCTCAAGGAAACTACAACTGCAAAATGAAATGAACAGTTCGAAGGGTGTCAATTTTGAAGTATGGACAAGAATGATGGTGTGATGGGGTAATTATGTCATAGGTTCGGAAATTATGAGTGTGTGACAGGTGTTTATTGATGCAATTAGGTCATAAATATTCCAATTAATGCCTACTAATTACAAATTTCGGGAGACATACCTTATGACTTACCATGCATGGTCGTGATGGATTGTACCTTCATATCGCTGGCATATTCGCCCCACGGAACAGCCAAGATCTCCATTGACATCGAGAATTGAAGTAGTAGTCAGAGTTGCATCAATAATGCTCCCAAGTTTCACAAGTGTTTAGAGTTGTATCAATGTGCAAAGTTGTAGCAACAGTTCTTGGAGTTGCAACAATAGAGCTCAAAGTTGCAGCAATGTGCCAGAGTTGTAGCAACATAGCTCGGAGTTGTCGCAACATTTCATAGTTGAAACAACATTTCTCTTGGAGTGGAAACATGCGTTGACCAGAAATTCATCTCGACGTGGTGTCACAGTAGGAATCATCTTTACCTGAATTGGTTGTTGGTACTTTAGCAGTGGAATTGCAGCATCAGTATTTAGAGTTGCAACAACATGAGTTAGAGTAAGCGGATTTCCAGCAACAATATTCGTAACAACAACGTTATCCTCTCTTGCATATCCTAAAAATACTTTATTACTAAAAAATTATGACCAAAAGGATCCTAGCATAACCATCATGAAACTGTTAAGTTTCCTTCTATTCTTTTTTTCTTTTTTATTTCAACATGGCATTTGCTGACATAGGATGACTTTCACAAAACATGTCCCCAGGTATGTCCCTAAGGGTTTTCACACATGATTTTTTTTTTTAAACAATAATGAATTATTAAATAGGGGTTCCCCCCTTGTTAACAATCTCCAGATAATTGTCGGGCCATCCACTAGTGATTTTCCTTGAAAAATATTCCTTGGAGAGGGGCCTATGATACAACTGAATCCCGTGTCCATTTTTCATCAGATGAGTTCTTTCTTTGCCAATGGTGTGAAGCTTGATGGCTTTGTTGTCATATACAATATCAATATCATAAGGCTCGATCCATCGAGTGTGGAACTTCCCTATGAAATCCTTGAACTTGGAGTCAAATAACAAGGCCCAGTCTCCAACTTTAAATTTCTTCTTCTTAATGAACTTGTCATTCCACCGACATATTTGGTTTTGTATTATTTTTTTGTGGTGCAAGGCATCCTAGCGAAGTTCTTCTAGTTCATTAATCTGGATGAGTCTCTTCTTATTAGTTTCATATAATTCCATTCCAAGTTCTACATTTGTTCTATCTAGATCTTTTTTCAATTGAAAATAGTAATCTCTTTCCATATATTAATTCATATGGGGTGGAACCAATATTACTCCTCCATGTTATTTGGTAATCCCACATAGCTTCAGGGAGTATCTCATCCCATTCCTTGAGGTGTAGTCTGACAACCTTGGTGATAATGGCCTCAAGAATTTTGTTTGTCCCTCCTACTTTCCCATTGTCCTGCGAGTGATATGGTCTAGTAACCTTGTGTTTGATCTTGTATCTATCCATCAATTATTTTATGAGCCTTGAAGTGAATTGACTCCCTCCATCTGTAAATATTTCCCGAGGTATCTCGAGTCTCGTGAATATTTCTTCATGAATAAATCCCACTACTTCTTGTTCTGTCATGACCCGAAGTACCTTGTCTTCCATCCATTTTGTGGCATAATCTATGCATACTAGGATGTAGGAATTATGGTGGGAAGAAGGATTGATCAGTCCTACAAAATCCAGGGCCCACTTATCAAAGGGTTCCAAAACGAAATATGGTTGCAATGGCATCTCATCTAATTGCACCGGTCTTCCCATGCACTGACAATTATCACACCTCTTTACATATTTTTTGGCATCCTTAAATATAGTGGGCCAATAGTACCCTTGATGAAGTACTTTGTACTCATTCCTCTTGTCTACAAATTGCCCCCCACATGGACCATCATGGAAATATTTCAAGATCTCATAGATCTGGTCTTCTCACGTGCATCTCTTGATGATGAGATCTAATCATGTGTAGAAGAGACAACCATCGATCCATGAGATGCTCCAACTTTGTTTGATGACATTTTGTCGCTCCTTTGGAGATAAATGATGTGGAAGTCTACCTGCAGCCAAGTAATTAGCAATTTTTACGAACCACGAAGAGCTAGTAGAAACCAAAAATATGTGCTCATTAGGAAAATAATATTCTATAGGTGGCTCATTCTCGTTATATGTGAATCTTGAAATAAAATAAGCCACTACGTTATTCTTCCCTGGTTTATTCAAGATGGTTATATCATATTCTTGTAATAACAATAAACACCTAGTTACCATGCCATTAGTGATAGATTTGTTCATTATGTATTTTACGGAAGCATGGTTAGGGTGAAATGTTACTGGATATCCTGTAATGTAATGCCAAAACTTATTAATTTCATATATTACCGCAAGAAACTCTTTCTCTGTTACCATATAATTCAATTATGCGGGCAACAGGTTTTTGCTGACATAATATATTGTGTATGGATCATTCCCATCTAGTTGCCACAGAACAACTGTAATGGTGGTGTCTGATGCAATCATAGAGATATGAAATGGGAGGTACCAATTGGTCCCTCTTAAAATAGGAGCCTCGAACACCTTGGATTTCATCTTTGAAATGCATGTTCACAGCTTTGTCCACAAAAACTCAGAATTTTTGTTAAGCAAAGCAAAAAATGGATGAGAAATTTGTAAAAAAATTCAATAAAGAAACAGTAGTAACCATCATGTCCTAAGAAACTTCATACATCTTTTTGCGAACGTGAATTTGGCAAGTTTATTATTACCTTGATTTTTCTAGATCCAGTTGGATGCCTTTAGCTAACATACGATGCCCTAATACAATTCCATCAATTAACATCATTGCATATTTCACATTAATTAGGGAAATGTTGTATTCCTTACACCTTATTAATGTTTTCTCCAAATGTTCTAATGCCTCATCAAATTCTCCACCAGATGTCGTGAATTCATACACATAAATTTTCACACAATCATGAATTAAATCAGAAAAAATATCGATTTCAACTTTTTGAAAGGTGGTAGGAGTGTTACATAACCTGAATGGGAAAAAATGATAGGAAAATGTGCCACATGGATATGTAAACATTTTCTTGTCTTGATCCTCAGATGTGATTCGGATCTGGTTGTATCCACTGAATCTGTCAAGGAAATAAAAGTATTTATTTCCTGCCAACGTATCCAGGACCTAGTCAATGAATGGAAGTGTGAAATGCTCCTTTTTTGTTTCTTTATTGATTTCCTGATAATACACACAAATCCTCCATTTACCATTCTTCTTTGGTACAATGACAGGAGGGGAGACCCATTGGTTGTCAGAAATTTAGCTTCAAGAAAATTCTACAGTTCTTCCTTTACTATATCCCTTGGTGTTGGATTCATGTGGCTCTAGGGTTGGCGGATGGGTCTAGATCCTTCTTTACTTTATATATGGTGTGTGCATAAGTCAAGAGAAGGCATTGTTGTTACTTTGTATCACTTTCACCATGCAGGCTCTTTGTTTTTCATTCATCCCCCAATTGATGTTCAAATTTCTTCCGAGGTTGATTTCTATAGTTTACATGGTGGACCCTTGGTCTTCTTCAACTGGGGACTCGTGTTCTAAAGGTGAAGTACATGTTGATACAAGAGAAGCATGTGTTTCTGGGTGCATAACACGTTCAATAACATGTGAGTTGGCTGAGGGAGAGGGAGAGGATATGAAATCATTGATTTCATCATCCTCAATTTTCTCTCCGATGGATAGGTATTGATCTATAGAGAGGACTTGATGAGATTCCCCTTCTTCATCACTATCTTCTCCATTGGCCTAGAGTGGTGTTTCAAAATCTATGTTGGATTCGGAGGGCGGATACATGGTTAATATTTTTGTATAGGTCCCGTGGGAAATGGTCATGGTGCCAGACCTACAATCGATGTAAGCATCAACAGTGGCCAACCATGACCTTCCAAGAATTAAAGGATACCCTCACAGAGAGGTTTTGGGTTGTAGGATCATAAAGTTGATGGGATACTCCCATGAATCTACGGAGATCACCATGTCTTCCAAGATTCCCTATGGTTTGATGGTTGATCTATATTGAGACTAGTCTTGAACCATACCTTGAGGTTTGAGTTTCCATGGTCATTTTTTATAGATAGCTTTCAATCCTCATATTTATAGTAGGAAACTTTCAATCCTAGTAGGGATGGACAGTTTCTAGTAGCATGGTCTTCATTGCATATTCCAAAAACCTCAATTTGGTCCAATGGACATTCTCTCCGCAGGTGTTTCTTTCTACATTGTGGGCAAAAGATAGCCAAAGTTAGCTCTGCTTCTTCCCTCTTCTTATTCATTTACAATGTGTCCAACTGGGAGCTTAAGGAACTAAGTATATCAATCTTGAAATCTTCTAACATATTCCCAATTTCTACTCTTGTAACTCCACTTCCAGTAATCTTGTCAGTTCTTGTCAATACCTCTCTTGCTCCTTTTCCTATTTCTGAAGTGCCTCTGGATATTTGCGAAAAATTTCCAAGATGACATCATAATCTTGTTTGGTGATATCTCCTCCACCCATTAGGTTGAAAAGTTCAATGCAATCATCTCGGATTCCTCTTAAGAATAAGACACCTCGTGTCTCTAGAGCCAAATATCCTTGTCTTTCCCTATGAAAATTATAGTTGAGTATTTTAACATAATCATCAATGCTCTCATCTTCATGTTGTGTCATTCTAAAGACTTCCTCCCTCCTTTATTTTTCCTTACAATAATCTTGGTACTTTTCCAGGAAATTCTATGTCATTTGGTCCCATGTGCGGATGTTGTCCCTACCAAGTTCCATGTACCAATGTAGTGCATCATTCTTGAGTGTGGCAGGGAAGAGTTTCAATTTATAAGCATCTAATATGTAATCATAACTTCTTTGAATCATGTCAAATTCAAAGATTAAGGTTTTAGGGTCTTCTTTGGATAGACCATGAAAATTCAACAAGGATAAATGAGAGATATTCTTCATTTTGGTCTCTTCATTTGATTTGCTAATCAGAAATATGAAGGAAGAGGTTTATTCCTTGACATTTTTGTGTGTCATCTACCTCTGAGGACTATTTTTTTCTTCTGAGGGTGCTTTCAGAAAGATGAAATCCCCATAGTGGTATTGTTCACTGATCAAATCTTCTAAAGATGGAATTTTCATTTTCATAGAAACTTGTACAGTCTTTGATTCTTGAGTGGAGGACTCAGGTCTCCTTTTTGCAAGGAAACTTGTTGTAGGTGAAAAATAGTTTGACTAACTGGGCTCCTTTCCCTCTTGAGAGTGACCTAAACTATTAGTTTTATGGGGGGTTTTGGATAAACTGATGAATCTACCTTGTTGATCCCTAATTTAGTGCATAGGAAATATTAGAAAAACATTTTACAAATTGCTAAAAAAAAATCATATCACTCAAGCTAGTGTAATGAAAATCCAAATGAAAGAAAAACAACAACTATACTTTTGACATATCCCCGACAACGGCACCAAAAATAACATACTTTTCAATCACTTCCTAATTAATTTAGTAAGCAACTGAATATTTGTGCATTTAATTATCAATATGAGGTTGTATTGAAATTACGAACTATCATGCACCATATATGCAAGTATGATGTTGTGATTGCTAATGAGTTGTATTACTTCTAAATTAATGTCACGAGGAAAGATATAAATATGCTTTAGCAAGTCACCAATTTAAACCACACCACTTATTGCAATCAAATACACACTTGCAGGAATGTAAACACATTTTCGCAGCAAAGTAAATGTCACACTTGTAGGAAAGTAATTGTCACACTTGCAGAAAAGTAAATATCACTCTTGCAGGAAAGAAAATGTCACACTTGCGGAAAAGTGAATATTTCTCTTATTGGAAACAAAATCACATAGGCATCAAGGGTGACTTGTTCAATTATTAGAATGATCTTGATTAATGTGATGGATATGTTATGGCTCATGTACTGAGATGCATCACACCTCAAGTTGTAGAAATCAAACCACACTATATTATAAACAAAGTAAATATACTAACCTGGACTACAATCAAAAAAATTGTTAACCAGAAAACTAAATGTTGTGATGTAAGTGTAGAGTTGCAACAACAAGAGTCATAGCAATTGGAGTTATAGCAAAGTTTTAAATAGAGGAATTGTTGGAAATAAATGAAAATAGATCAGAAATGCTACAAATATGCATTAGTTAATCAAAAGACAGGTTAATGCAATGTCAACATGGAGTGGTGGAAACATCATTTGCAACAAAGTGTTAAATAGAGGAATTGCTAGAAATAAATGAAAATATATAAAAGATGCTACAACTACTCATTCATTAGTCAGAAAATAATACCCTACAATATTCGCATTGAGTTACAGTGATCAGGTGTTACAACAATGAAAATCACTAGAGTTGCAGCAAGATGTTAATTAGAGGAATTGTTGGAAATAAATAAGTTCAACTACAAATACTTCCATAAAGTACAGAAAATACAAACAATATCGGGATAAGGAGGGGGGCTTATCTCCTTAGGTGAGGTACTGGTTTACAAAGACAGTAGGGCACTTAAATTCTCAACACACCATCACTTGGACAAGAACAAACGAAACATATATTGAATGAAAATATGCAGCTCAATACAATTGTGTTCACAAACTTTCTTCTTCTTTTTCTCCATTCCTTGGATCAGAGAGAGCGGGGGTCTTTATACACAATGGTTTCTTCCTAAATTAATCAAGAGAATTGATGGGCATCCACGAGAATCAAGTTGTCTCATCTCATTACATTGTTTTCTCCAAAATATGGAAAAAATCAGGTGCATGTTGACTAAATCAGTTGTATAGCAAGTGGCAGTTGAGTCAAACATTCCGTTATGATGCCCAATTTCCCTTGTCATGTTCTTGTGTGGTTGTTTGACTGACCGGTCGATCCCTGGATGAAAATTGTGCAGTTGACTGATGACCTATTATTATAGGTGCAGAGTTACAACACTCATCTCATAGTTGCAAAAGTAGTCCTATTGTGAGAGTCGCAGCAATAGTGAGTTGCAGCAATGGTCTTGTAGTGAGAGTTGTAGCAATGGTCCTATAGTGAGAGTTGCAGCAATGGTGAGGAAATATTCACAACACAACGAGATTCGCATCACTGAGAGTTGTAGCGATGACAAGAGTCTCAGCATTGATAATTGCAACAACGACAAGAGTTGCAACAACAGTGTCAGCAACCCAGAGTTCTAGTAGCTACACTCGAGCAAGGAGTTGCGACAACTCATACTAAGGAGTTGCATCTCTTGTGTTGGGAATGTACTTGTGTAGCCTTGTTCTTGTATACCACTATTAGCACAAAAGGTAATAATCTCCTGAAAATGCATAATAATAAGTATTGAAATGGCAGGTTGAGAGAATAATTATACCTTGACTAAAAATGCATCATTGTGAACGAAAAGGGTATTAATATGGAATGGAAATGGGAAATGGGGTGTACAAAAAGTATTGGAAAGGTGTTACAAAGATTTCAATTTGAGCACCCGTTTCACTCCTTATTAAGATTTGTATGGAAGGCCATGAAGGACACCATTGAGTTGGGACAAATTAGAAGATCGAGTAATAGTAGGGATAAAATTGATTCAAGAGATGGAGGAAAAGGTGATTTATATTAAACAACAGTTAAAGGAAGCACATGATAGATAGAAAATTTATTCCAATGCACATATGATTGACTAGAATTATAAATTAGGAGATCATATTTTTATTTGTATCAGGCCTAATAAGAGTACCATTTAGTTTGGAAAGGGGACAATTTTTTCACCTTGATTTATAGGGTTTTTTAAAATTCGGGAAAGAATTGGACTAGTTTCCTATCATCTTGTATTTCTATCTCACTTGCATAAAACTCATGATATTTTTCATGCATTTGTATTATGGAAATGTGTTGCTAATGAATATCACAAACTTAACTAGAAGGAATTGCAAGTCTTGGACATGAGAACCATTTTGGTTGAACCATTATGCATATTGGACTGTAGGGTTTGACAACTTAGACATTGCATGGTGGACCAGGTTAACGTATAATGGGACAATTATACACCAAGATCTTCTACCTAGGAGGACACAAAGACCATGCGTCAAGATCATCCCATGTTTTTTTTACCATAAATTTGGGATGAAGTTTCCTTAAGGGTGGGTGTATGTAATGCCCCATTTTGACTTAGGTAGCTAAAATACATTATGACCTATTTGTATTTACTTACCTATTATATGTGGAACACTATTAGAACTATGGAACTTTAGTATATGGACATGTGGATGTAGATATATGTGAATATTATGAACAGTTATTGTTGTTGTGATTAATGATAGATGTTATGTGATTTACTTCTAGCATGCAAGTTTTAAATGAAATATTTGGGCACATGGATGTTATTTTAAATGATATGTTTTAATGAATCAATAATTACCATGCATGTGATGAATAACTAGATAGTTTACATTGTTCATTGATGAGTAACATGGAAATCATATATCAATAGTTGTATGGTTTTGCACAATCTTGTGCTGTAAACTAACCTACATGTTGAATAGGCTATGTGATAACCAGATAAGTATGATACTAAAGTGACAGATGTCATGAACATTGAATGAGAAATGGTATGATATGAAGCATTATTCTATTATGTATTTATTGTTTCAATGCGTTGTTATGATATTTTGGCAAGTGCAGGTTTTATAGGAAGCATGATTGTCTAAACTAGATATTCAATGACAAAGCTCTCAAAACAATAGCATCATCTTACAATATGGTCAATGATAAGGTGTTGACCCTAGTTCTATCAAGAGGGGTGTAAATATTTCCCACTATTTATCCTTTGAAACTTTGAGTCAGATGCATGATTTAAATCCCCCTATGTAAAATACACTAATTTACATTGATGGGTTTATTAGAGATACTATCTATAAGTATAGAAAAGCATTCTTTGGATTCCCCTACGAAGATTTCCATATATACATGTGTGTGTGTCTGTGTGGATATTTATATATATAAATATATAAAGAAAGAAGGAAAGAAAAATTTGTATATACATAGAAATTTATATATAAATTAACTATTTTGCATACAATATTAATTTAATGTTACAATGTTTAAATATTTATAATTTTATTTTTAACATTTATTTGTAATTAATTACAAACTTTAAGTGTCCATTGGATGTAGCTTGGGTGGTTGGGAAGAATGATTGTTACTCTCCCCACCCAAGTTCAAATCCTTAGAGTGATATATTGTGCTATTTAATAGCAATATAGAAAAAATTCTCCCAAAAAAATTTAAATTCATTTTCAATAAATTAGAAATATGTTTTATAAATAATCTCTCATAGAAAATGCTACAAATGCCATGTACTCTAAAAGAAACATGCTACTAGATCTAATTCATATATACCAAAATTTTGTAAAGCATAAAGAGATGGCATTAGTAAACTCTAATCGTAATTTTGAGGAGAAAATCATGAAGTCATAAACTTTGAGGATCAAATAAATTATAAATGTTTTTTATAAATAATCTCTCATAGAAAATGATAGGAGTGTCATGTACTATAAAAGAAACATGCTACTAAATCTAATTCATATATGCCAAAATTTTGTAAATCATAAAGAGATGGCATTAGTAAACTCTAAACTAATCGTAATTTTGAGGAGAAAATCATGAAGTCATAAACTTTGAGGATCAAATAATGAAGTCATAAACTTTGGTAACAAAGTTTGATAATCCTATACTCTATTACAACTTGATTGTAAGTATAACAAGGGGAGTTGCAGAGTATAAAATCCCTACCTTTTGGGGACTAAGAAACCAAAGGTAGTAGGAAATTGACCTGATGCAACACAAAGGCATGCCTGAAACTGATTATTTTACAAAGTGGCAAGCCTAGTAATCCTATAATCTATTACAACTTGATTGTAAGTATAACAAGGGGAGTTGAAGAGTATAAAATCCATACCTTTTGGGGAATGAGAAACTAAAGGTAGTAGGAAATTGTCCTGATGCAACTCCAAGACATGCTTGAAACTGGTCATGTTATAAAGTGAAAGCATGATAATCGTATATTGTATTACAACTCGATTGTAAGTATAACAAGGGGATTTGCAAGTATAACAAGGGGATTTGCATAGTAGAAAATCCCTACCTTTTGGGGAATGAGAAACCAAAGGTAGTAGGAAATTGGCCTGATGCAACTCCAAGGCATTTCTGAAACTAGTCATGTTACAAAGTGACAAGCCTTCGAGCAGTGTGTTCCATTGTATATTTAGAGTTATTGTTGATAATAGAACTTTTAAGGAACAACCTTTTAAGACTCGGGGAAAAAACAATGATTTGGTTTTGATAATAAATTGGATGAAATGTTTAAATTTTCCCATTTGAAAGCATGGGTAGAGTTGTTTCATTTGTAATGTATGTTGTTACTTGAGCCACCAAAATATACTAGTTTTGGAACTTGGCTCGAGTTATGAACATTGAGTCTTGTAGATTCCACTTTTTGTTTTTTTATTGATATTATGTTTCATGTATATTGAATAAGTTTTAAGGATGTTGGATTATTGAGAGGGGGGGTGAATCATTAATAGAGCAATAATCATTTTTAACCACAAAATGCAAGTGTTATATCAATGTAGCATTATGATCCAATAGTTTCATAGTAAATAAACAATGAAAAAATGAGCATTCATACACATACACAGTACACCAGTGTTTTTACGTGGAAACCCAAAGCGGGAGAAAACCACAGAATGTTTTTTCTTATATGTATTTAAGAATTACATTCATTGGAAGCACCAACTTCCTTTGTTTTCCAGCTGCAACTGGAAGGAGGCTCCAACCCCCTATTTTCTCAAGATACAACCTGAAGGAAGCTCCAACTCCCTAATTCTTTGGCTACAACCAGAAGGAGGCTACAAACCCCTAGTTTCTCAAGCTACAACCTAAAGGAAGCTCTAACTCCCCGATTCTCTAGCTACAACTCAAAGGAGGGTACAACCCCCTATGTTCTCCATCTACAACCAGAAGGTGGATACAACCACCTGTCCTTGCCCCGTCTAATTGCCCTAGCGTAGAAGTAGAATGATGGAACCATTGTCACACTATCACTGTGAGATATATTGATGTAAACATGTACCAATCAACCTGTAGCAACCTGTACCAATAACCTGTTCCAACCTATACCATACATCAACCTGTACCATAAACAAATGCATCAACCATGCACCAAACCTGTACAAATAACCTGTCACAATAACCTATTCAAATAACCTGTAATCAAATTGTACCATAAACAAGTGCATCAACCATGCACCAACTTGTACCTCAACATGTACCATCAACGAGTGCATAAAACAAGCACCAAATATGTACCAATCATTCATCAAATACACATAAACTATGACTCATCAAGAGGTACCAACATCAAGAGGTATCTGAAAATGGTACAAAGAATACTACAGACTCTACTCTAACCAATACATTTGGTCTGACTAAATTTGGATCTGTTATGAAGAAGTTATGACGTTTTTACCTGAAACACTTGTTTTAGACTAGTTTCAGGACTAGCCACAAACCCTATTTTCCACGGAGTGTAACTCCAAAAATACAACGACCCACAAGCTGAAATTTGTATCACAGTTACTTGGATATGTTTCCTCAACGGCCTCCCAATTTCACGGTCTGAATCATTCTCGAAAAAACGTTATTGCGAAAACGGTGATATGACCTGTAAATAACATACCTTATAAAGCATCATCAAAAGAATTTATCCTCCCTTGAATTTTGGCCTTCTTTACCTCACCTTCCCTCTAAAATTCAGCTTAGATATCATTTGGTTACCTCAGTCACTTGTAGATATTCAATATGTTCAAGTGTGATTAAAAATGAAATACCATTGCCTCTTATTTATACTTTCATGTAGCTTCCTCAAGGGGTTACCTTCTAACCATCTTAACCCACTTTCCTTATTTTAGCGCTAACCCACTTCTAACCACTTGTCCACTTAGTAATTTCTCCATTGACTTTATTATTTAAATAATTTATTTTGTATCCACTTTGAATTATAGTATACTTATCACTTCACTTTATTATTTAAATTACCTTCTAACCATCTTAACCCACTTTCCTTATTTTAGGACTAACCCACTTCTAACCACTTGTCCACTTAACTTAACCACTTTCCATAATTAGAAGTTCTCCATTAACTTTATTATTTAAATAATTTCTTTTGTATCCACTTTGACTTATAGTACACTCATCACTTCACTTTGTTATTTAATAATTTCTTCTTTGCAAATACTTTGACTACTTTGACCTTTTGGGGCTTCTAGATGACTCATGAGGGTTCTCCAACTTCACATGGCCATAACTCTCTAACCATGAGGAGTTATGTGGCATTCCACATACCACTGGAAATGTTATGACATGTACTATCCATCTAGAATAGTCTTTCCTACAAATATATCAAAACCCATACCATTATCCATCAAACAAACTTGGGTCCATTACCCAAACCTTTGTGCTACCGAAATTTTCTACTGGACTTTCTTCAAGGGTTGACATCAATGACAACCAACCCCATTAATCGACAAAGGATTATGGGATCCAATATTATTGACCACCAAAAGAGTTAGTATTGAAACAAAGAAGATTCATGAAGGATGGTCATTCTTAAAGTTATTGGTAAATTAGTTTCATAACTATTATGATATGTTGTTCTCTAAACCTATGTTACTCAAAACAAGAAACACTAAATAAATACGATGTACATGAAACCAAAATTCTCAAGTTTCTATTAAGTAACTTTTTTTTAAGGTTTTTAAATATTTTATAATAAATATGTGAAAATAAATAAAAATTGTAAAAATTTGCAAAGCATAATTTAGGTGGAGGTCAAAAATGCCTAAGTAAAGTTTATTTTCAACTTTCATGAAGATTTTTAGATTTCTACTCATATTTGGATCATCTTTCTTTTATGATTTTACATTGTTTTACACGTGAGTCTTATTTACCAAAATCAATATGATTAGGTTATTTCAATTTAGCTTAAATTAGATTAATTTATCTTCTTCATAATTGATTTTATAAGTGAGTCTTATTTAGCAAAATCAATATAATTAGATTAGTTTATCTTCTTCATAATAAAATTATTGAAACCAAAAACTAATGCTATAAGATTTTTTGGACTAATTGTGAAGTATATGTTTCATTATAAAAAAAATTAAACCAGATATTAATGCTATAAAAATAATCCACAATGCAGGTTTGAATTCCAAGTGCTATAGCAATAAAAAAATTCACCAAGTTCAATGTCAAATTAATGCTTTAAAAATAATCCATAATGCAGGTTTGAATAAGATTTTTTTGACTAATTGTGGAGTATATGTTTCATGATAAAAAAAAAAAAAGTTAAACCAGCTATAAAAATAATCCACAATGCAGGTTTGAATTCCAAGTGCTATAGCAATAAAAAAATTCACCAAATTCAATGTCAAATTAATGCTTAAAAATAATCCATAATGCAGGTTTGAATTCCAAGTGAAGCCTTTTTATCCATAGCAATAACAAATTCATCATGTTGAATGTCACCAGCACATCACTTTGGATGAAGAACATTTGTCTAATTGTATCACTAGTAATGGTTAATTTACTCATTGTAACACTTTGTTAATTTAGTCATTGTTGTGTTTGTTTGAATTGTGAAGCACGTCTATGCATTTGGATAATTCTAGAGCACATCACTTTGGATGAAGAACATTTGTCTAATTGTATCACTAGTAATGGTTAATTTACTCATTGTAACACTTTGTTAATTTAGTCATTGTTGTGTTTGTTTGAATTGTGAAGCACGTCTATGCATTTGGATAATTCTAGAGCGTTTTCTCGAATTTTCTTGTGTTCATTTTGCTTCTATTTCTAAGGCTAAGGCTTGTTGAGGTTTCTCACTTTGTTTTCAAAAGAGAAGAATTTTGATATTTGATAGATTATATGATGATGACATATGTGTTTAATTTTTCTTGAGATTTTAGAATTAAGTATGTTTGAATTTGTTGAGAGTTTTATGTAGTTCGTGATGTCTATTAAATTTTCAATTACCCTTTAATTTATTTCATTATTACTGCAAGTTTTTCATTTAACCTATTTTAATTTTTGTATTAAATTAATGATTTGTTATATTTAATATGTATTATTTTTCATTTGATATGTAATTTTTTTATCTAGTTTTTAAGGACTCAAAATTTTCATTTAATTTTTATATTTTTTTCATTTAACAATAATTTATTTCATTCTATGATTGAAAATACAAAATGAGTTATAAAAAAAAAAAAAAATGTTGTGCATAAGGACTACGTAGCCTAGCTCAAGCTAATCTTTGTCAATAAAGGAGGAAAATGGACATGTAAATTCCTTTCATATAACCTATAATTTCTTCATTCAACCTGTAATTTTTTGTAATTAACCAATATTTATGAACATGTAATTTCCTTTCATATGACATGTAATTTATTCACTTAACCTATGTTTTTTTGTTTTTAACCAGTATTTATTTCATTTAACATACATTATTTTTCATTTGACATGTAATTCTTTTAATCCAATGCTTGAGGACACAAAATTAATTTTCAGAAATAAACAAAGAAAAAAAAACATTCTTATGCATAAGGTCGAACGAAGAAGTGACACTGAGCCATTGCATGCAAGGGGCAACACATCAGGCTAGGAAAAGTGTTTACACATCAGAGAAAACAAGTATTTACATAGAAGGGAAGCATCTAAACAATAATAACATTGGCATAATATGGAAAATGTGTCTTAAACATTTTAGTTTAAGAACTAATGTTGAGTGAGAAATAGCATTAGTGTGAAACTCTCTTAATTATTTGAAACTTATCCTAAATATGCCTTGATACGAGGCCAAATAAGACCTCAAACTTAAGACCTAGATTAAAAAATAAAGTACGAGTGGGAAATTTGTATGAGTTTTCCAAAACCTTGGTTAAAAATAAAAAGTATATATGCAAGACTAATAGAAAAACAATGAACCAAATACTATAGTCCCTACAACCAGAAAAGTAGGGACTAAAAATACCAACAACATTAAATATGATATCCAATAAATATTATTGAAAAAAAACAGCGTTTTTATATTGTTGGCTTAAGACAGTTTAAAACATATAGGTATCATCCAATATGACTACAAGGTGATGAAATGTTTAATTAAATACATTTACCAAAAATAAATATTACCCTCGTTATCTCTTAACTAGAGTGAGTAAACAATCCTTAGGAATTTGGAAAAAAAAATGGACGTTAATTTAATTAGAAGATAAGAAAGCAATTTATAAACTTCAAATCTTTTTAAAATTTCATGTTAAACATCCATCATCTATAACTAGTAATCTCTCCATGAGATATTGGATTAAATATTTTCTTTGTCTTGTTAGCTTATGATTTCAACTAGATTTTTGGCTCAATCGGAATGGTTTCAACTAAGAACAAACTATCCACTCTCGATTTACGGTTAATCAATGTTTTGATTGGAATGATAGCACATTCCCTTTTTGTATTTCACCGAGAAAACTACATATACATAATACTTGAACTTGCTTGAAAGAGATAGTTCAACTCACAAGACTCAATTGAATTTATTGATCACGTGTTTTCGTAAGTGAATTGAGAATAGAGAGTGACACATGTAGGTAAGAGTAATGAAGGTAATAATAAGGACACGTAGTATGATTCCTACCACATAGTGGGAGCATGCATGTGGTTGTATATAGAAATGATGTTAAACTACAATTGTAGCATGCATGCACACATAAACCCTAACCATCAATCCAACCACGAATGAGTTTGATATGAGCTAACAAGATGGAGACATTAAATCCCAAATATTTCCAAGCATAGTATGCCAATAAACCTTGATAGATATTAAATAGTTTATAATTTAGATTAGCCAGATGCATTGAGCTTGCAAGTTTGTACCTAAGACACACTACAAAGAGTTTCCAAAAGATGAGGATGAGATATTGTGTTTCAAAGAAGAGAGTAAAATTGTAAAGGCCCTGATATTTGGGTTTCAATTCTTATCCAAAAAACTTTAATATCATGATTCTGGGGAAGTTAATAATCCAAGTGGATATCGGTGGTCATCCACCTGTTCCAAATTCCAACTGGCTTATCCTGACAGTTTTCAGTTCAACACGTTTCTCTGTAATGGGGACATTTCTTTGTAATTGTGGGTTCTGCACTTCCGGGGTTGCTTTGAAGCCATACACAACATTCAGGTGGATAATGGTGGCTGCCCACCTATTCCAACTGGCTTATTTTGGAATTTTTCATGTCAGTACATCTTTGTGTACTTCCAGGGTTGTTTTGGGGCCCTAAACAATGTTTTCTTTGCTTGCCACAGTCAAACTTTTTATGGAGTCAGATTTTCATGGCATAATATGTAGTTCTCGAAAATACATTTCGAACGGGCTATCGAACACCTAAAACAGAGATCGTATGCAAAAGTTACGACCCCGGAAAGTTGATGTACTAACTTACCCCAACGAGGCCCACATGACTTTTGACACTTCATCTCCTAGGGTTAGGTTTTTGGATGTCTAGGATTTTGGCATTCATAAAAAGGCCTTCAAAGCCTCATTGTAATCATCCTCTTGAGAATGAGCGTAGTTGTCACATCTCTTATTAGAGATAAGTTGCCACCATTCCAGCGATTCTTTCACTCTGTATTTTTACAGTCTCTATACATTTCTTTCATTAATAGAAATTATGTATTACTGTATTTATTTGTTTATGGTAATATTATGTGCATTTCATTGTAATATATCTAATTTCATTTCATTTCAAAAATAATCTGTATCAGTGGTATCAGAGCAGGCTTCTCTTGATCATTTTTCAATGCATGTCCCCAACATGGTCTGAGTATAGCAAGTTGGGTCTCGAGATTGTCTCTCTTGAGGAAAATCTCTCTCGCACACCCAAGAAACCCTCCATGGCAGAAGAAAAGAAAAATGGCGGAGAAGAAGATTCTATTATCATGTTTCTTGAGCAAGCTCCCATGCAACAGAGGGATGAAATGATGGAGAATTTTGTCCACATCCTTCAACACCTACCGATAGCAACATGCACATCTTCATCAAGCAGCCACTTTGGAGGAACCTCTCCCTTCAAGGTACAAGTTAATTTTTATATTCCCATATTTGAAGGTCAGATAGATGTGGATGCCTTAGAAAAATGGTTAAATCTGCTAGAAGGTTATTTCTTTGTTACCAATTTTTCCGATAGGGAAAACATCACCTTCCCAATCCTCAAGGCTCTCCCCCATGTCAAATATTGGTGGGAAACTTACTGGGAGAAAATTTCCACAGAGGAATCTGGAATATATGGGGCCGAGCCCACTTGGTATTTTTTTTTGGATGCGGTCAAGGAACAATATTACCATATTGATAACTATGAAGACCAGTACATGAGATGGACCACACTACGGCAAGAGAAGAGACAAATAGTGCCAGAGTTCACAAATACTTTCCATACCTTGCACACCAAGCTAGGTATCAAAGACTCTGAGTGACATTTGTTTCTAAAATACCGTGGGGCAATGCATAGGTGCATCCAAACCAAAAAGGATTTCCTAAACATCTCATCATCGGGAGATACCTATCGATATGTTATAAAAATCGAGAAGAAATTTAGGCACCGGAAAAAATGGGAGTTCGGGTCTACAAATCCGCAACAATCAAATCATGATAAAGATGGCCCTAATCAACAACCTCTTGACAACCAATCCAAGAAATAGGAAAAGAAGGGTAAAGGAAAGACGAAGAATGACACTGGGAAGTGGTGCGACTTCCACAAAATCCCCTGGCACAACACCAATGAATGTCACTCAAAATAGTCATTGGTGGCCAAGATCAAAGACAAAGAGTCGAACCCTGATTTAGAATCTGATCTAGAAAATAATGAAAAAATACATATCATCAACACAAACCCAACTGCTATTGTCTTGACTGCAACAATTCAACAAGAAGAACCAGTAGATCCTAAAGAGAGGGAGCGCCTCTTCCATTTATTGTTGATAGAGGCAGCCAAAAGAACCTCATCTCAGCTGAGGTCATCAAATAGTTGGGATTGTCAACAACACCACACCCACAGCCATACAACATCAGGTGGCTTCACCATGGACGAGATCTCAATGTTAGCTATCAATGTCGTCTGTCCTATGGCATCCATCCCTTCAAGGATGAGGTAGTGTGTGATGTTGCCCCTCTTGTTGTCTTTGATGTTGTTTTGGGCCAACCATATATGTGGAAATGTCATGATGTTTATGAATCTCGACCCCATAGTGTCATTATTACTCTGGGGGTCAGCTCTACAGGATACCATAGGTAGTTCTGATTATTGTTCCACTAAAACATTGCCATGAGATAATCTTTCATACTGCAAAATTCATCCTTTTCACAATCTGTTCAAAGGATACACAGAAGGCCACTACAACCACTGTAGCCTCAACACCTTCTAGCCAATAGAAGCATATTGAAGAAGAGAAAGAAGATATTGTTTCTTCACCTACGATGGTGCCTACACAATGCCCCGTCAAGCCCGGAGACAATAGGTTGGTGGAATAGATTCAACCCTGCCAACAACGGGTTCATGACATCCTTCCACAAACAAAGCAGCACAACTTCTCCAGCAAGGCATGAAGCTCACCAAGATTCATATTTAGCAAACAGTTTCCACTCTTTCTCAGGCACTCAGCACAATGGATGCCATTACTTCTTAAGGGGGAAGGATTGATCCAGGTGGATATTGGTGTCCACCCACTTGTTCCAAATATCAACTGGATCATCTTGACAGTTTTCAGTTCAACACGTTTCTCTGTAATGGGGAAATTTCTTTGTAATTGTGGGTTCTACACTTCTGGGGTTGTCTTGAAGCCCTACATAGCATCCATTTGGATAATGGTGGCCTCCCACCTATTCCAACTGGCTTATTCTGGAATTTTTCATGTCAATACATCTTTCTGTACTTCCAGGGTCATTTTGGGGCCCTAGAACAGTGTTTTTTTGGCTTTCCACAGTCAAATTGTAGATGGAGTCAAATTTCAATGGCATAGTGTAGTTCTCTAAAATACATTTCCAATGAGCTATCACATGCCTAAAACGAAGATTGTATGCAAACATTACAACCCCGGAAAGTTGATGTACTAACTTACCCCAACGGAGCCCACATGAATTTTGGCACTTCATCTCCTAGGATTAGGGTTTTGGATGTCTAGGGTTTTTGCATTCATAAAAATGCCTTCAGAGCCTCATTGTAATCATCTTCTTTTGAATGACCGTATATGTCACATATCTTCTCATAGTTAGCTACCACCATTCTAGCTAATCTTTCACTCTGTATTTTTACAGTCTCTGTACATTTATTTCATTAATAGAAATCATGTATTATTGTATTTCTCTATTTCTGGTAATATTTATGTGCACTTCATTGTAATATCTATGCTTTCATTTCGTTCTGAAAATAATCTGGATCATTCAATTTCTAGGAGAGGATGCACAAGAAAATTCATTGAGTAGAAAACTATCTAAGAAATTTGTTGGAAAAAAACTATTTAAGAATTGACATCCCTATGATCAAATTTAATATGGTGGTCCTATGTCATTTCATCCATCCATGTGAATAGTCCCTAAAACACATCTTCATGTCCATGTGACACATGTTTGAATTTGTTGTGTCATATATTATCATGGCTCCTTTGGTTTTATCTCTTTTCCATGATCTTTCTCATATTTGTGCTATTGTTCTTCACAATATTTTCCTTCATGGTGATGAGAAAGGGTAGATGAAGGGAAGTTCTATGTATAGAATACAATGTGTATTGCATTAGAGATTACTTTTTCTAGTTGCAATGTCATGTGAAGAATGTAGACCACGTGGTAGAGCAGTCTAGGTTAGTGAACCACATAAAACACAAGTAAGAAAAGGGCCTTCAGTTTCATATTATGTATGTGTTTTGACTCCTACAATAGATGTGGAGGCCTTTGAGGATGTTGAGTGTTAAACCTCAGATTCACCTCAATGTATCCTACATTTTTTCACCAAATGTGGACCATCATGTGAGAATATTATGTGCCTTGTTGTATCATGATGAGCAAAACGTGTGGTTGTATTTTCACTTATATATTGTCTTGGACCATGTTTGGATGTTCTATGTATTGGTAGGGAGCTTATGTGGTATCTCTAGACCCCATGTGGTTGGTCGTGGCCCGTGCCAATAGTCCCCATCTCAATATTGGATTTTTTTTATGGATATTGTCGGCTTCCCCTTGGTGCTGGTAAATCTCACCATATCAGTCATTTATGATCTGGTTAGGTATGAAACCATATTAATATGGATATACTATGACACATGATCTAGGGGAGTTTCATGGTCTCTTACCCCTTTGTATTTGATGTAAAAGTGTTTCTCTTTGTAAGGGTCTTCACACCTATGTAGAGCACATTTATTGTATTCCTAAGCATGGATCCCTCTCATATGTATTCATCACACTTTGTCCATCTACTATCAGAGATGATTTTGCAAATGTCCACTCATTTTCACATCTCTCTAGGAAGTACACATATTTCGAGGCATTGGTCACATCCTTTGAGGCACATTTGGGCTACGTTTTCACACATGGTCATCCTCTACACATACCAAATTGGATATCATAGAATGATCCTCTTATTTCACCATTTTTGGAGGTGTTTTCCACATGATTTGAGGGATGACCTACATGTGTGGGGTTTGTGACAACCAAGTGGATGTTTTAGATGATTATTTGACTTGGAGATGAATCTTCCTTGCCTTGTGGAGCATTGTTTCATGATTTGAGGGCTTTAATTTTCCTTGGAGATTACTCTTGATGATTCCTTGAGGACATTATGAGGAGGTAATCCACTTTTTTATGGTCATTCTCCAATTTTTCATGAGGTTTTTCCACTTAGAGGAGAGGAATGTTGGAGCCTTGCTTGCTTGGGAGGCTGCTTCACCTTGTTTTGAGGCCACCACATCACTCTTTCTTTGGAGTGTTGTTCTATGAGAGAAAATCAACTCCATTTTGTTTTAATATTCCTCTTGCATGAGGGTTTTATGTACATGTGGCATCATTTGATTGTGTATTGACTTAGTCTCCTTCTTTGTGTGAATGAAAAGACTCCTTTGTTAGTGTCCTCGACTAAATTTAGGGAAAAGAATCAATAAAGAATGAGAAGGATGTATAATCCTCCTCTATAAATAGAGGCTCTCCTCTCATTCCAAATCATTGTGAATTGTTAAAGATCCTTTTACAAGCTTGTTAGGAGAATATCTTTCTTGGAGTTTTTGGTGTCAATTCTTGGGATTTATCTCTTTCTTGGTTATTTTTATTGGTTCATCAAAGATATTATTGTGAATGTTCAAATATACTACAAAGCTATCTCAATATTGATCCATTTGAGGAGTTACTTAACTACTTGGACAAGAGATGTTTTATGGTTTGTTCCTTCATTCTTATCTTGTTAAATTGGGTAAGTACTTAATCCATTGCTTTGTTTTTCCTCTTGGTTCCTTGGCAAGGGTTTTAAGAATTATATTCAAGTTATATTTGATCGTGTTGGTGAAGAGTCTTCCCTTTGGTAAACACTTCTTATAGGGCCTTGGTTTTCATGGATTATCTTGATTAGACAAGAGATTATTTTCCCTTAATGTTCTAGTCTCTCATTCTAGTCCATAAGCCTTGGATAACCAACTCTTGGAGGGGCATACTTATTGACCCCATAAATCCCTAAGTGGAGACAAGGCAGTAAGTCTAACTCCCAACAACTAACCACCAAAATTATAAAATCAAAATCATTTTCTTTCTTGCTTTATAAAATATAAAATATCCAAAAAAAATACAAAAAAACAAAAACATGCAAAAATATTCATTTATTGTCTAGTGAATTATTGATGTTATATCTTTCTCTTTAGACATATTTCAGAATGGTTTATGCTTCATTGTTCATATTTAACCCTAAGAAGGTAAATCAATTCCCCCTCGTTGTGCTTTAAAGATTTTTATAACATCTTTTGGGCTAACTTAAGGAGTTCTTCAAATCTGTAAATTAATTTGCAGCATTAGAAATCAGATTTGGAACCCTAAAGGCTAGGGAATGGTGCTTCAAGGTGTATTTTAACCCTCGCTGTAACACCCCTGTTTCCCCCAATTTGTAATTAATCATAGAATAGGAATTACCATGCTAATGCATGAGTAAAATGTAAATGTATTATTGCTTGAGTTGCCAATAACTGACTGTGGGGGTGAAGCCTTGAAAGTACTGGCCATGATATCACTAGAGGAAGAATGTGAAAACCATACAATAGGGTTCATATATCAAATAACCCCAAATATTCATGATAAGTATGACAAGCCTCCTTAGAATCCCAAGGAAAGGAAAACAGTCAATGAAGAAAGGATGGTGGTTGAATCACCAACCACCCCCATGAATGGAAACATGGGTTGTCAGCCCGAAGTACTGTAGGGACCTATAGACCTGAGTTTCCTTCTGACAGAAGGAACGGGATAGGTTGGTGAAACCATCCAAGGTAAGAGGGACACAGAGGAGAGGAGAAGGAAACACGAGACGAGAACGGGAGCTCGCAAGAGAAAGGCGTGAAGCTCTCCAGTGGATCACAAACAGAAGGTCGTGAGCTTGATGTTGAAGAGCATATGAGAAACCTCTCTGAGGCCACAAACAAGTGAGAAATCTCTGAGTTGCAAAAAACAGGACCCGAACAGAGACTGAAACAGAGAGAGAACCCTCGAGAAGAGTGAGAGTTCCCTAGTGATATCATGTCTTGGCACGGGGGTGGCCATAGTGCTAATATTGAATGCCTCTGAGCCTATGGTCGAGTGGAAGGATGAACACCCACTGTCAGTTGGTTGGAGGCAACCTGTAATAGATAAGTGATTTCTTACTCTGTGTAATTTAGCTGTAACTGGGCATGAATTTGGTTATATGGTGTATGTTTCAGGAATTGTGCTTGATTTCTAAATGGATATAATGTATCTCTTTCCTTACTGCTTGGCCATATAATTAGGCCAGTAAGAGATTCTATGGATAGGACATGATTGGTACTCGTAAATATTTGTGTCCTAAGGCGGCTTGAGTTAGAGCCACGAACTGTGAGTTTGTCAACCTTAGGCATAGTCTCATGTACACATGCCAACCTTCCTAGTTGTCTAGAGTCCCAGGATGAATTCTGTTAAGATCAGGAGAGGTAGTGTAGTTATGCATAGGCTCCTTATGAGGCAAGTAGAGACCGAGACTCACTCAAGTCCTAGACTTGAAAAATGAGCACAAGGGGTGCGCGGAAGACTCTTCTAAGAGTCAAGTCCAGGAGAAAGAGTGCAAAACTCTTAATTCCTTCATAGCTGAGAAAGCTCAGGAGGGACAACACTTTCCGTAAGTGCTAGCGAGACCCAATAGTTGGCTTGCAGTAGAAGATCAAAGGCTGAGACCTTTGAAGCATCGGAATCTTTTGATATCGAGAAGAAAGCCAAAGCTCAGGAGGAAGAGCAATAGCAGCCCTTAGATCAACTATAGAGTGTGGATCTGGACCATTGAAATCCTACATCCAGGCACACAGGATAGCGCACAAGAGGAGAGGATCTGAACAGACGGTATAGAACCATCGAATTTGGAGCGGGGACCGACAGATGTTGAATCCAGAGATAGGCACATGAAAGAAGTCTCGAAATCACTTCAACCATTGGATCATTGGAGGACAGGTGGCGAACATCCGAAAGCCACTAGCGTTTCGGAACTTAGGCGTATAAGGGTGGTGAAGAACGAGGATTCGCAATCACCGAAATCGTGAGGGTTATTTTGGATCGTTGGATCCAAGGTGACATGTGGTAGAGATCTAACCCATCGGAGTTTCGACATCTGGGATACCTAAAGGAAAATCTCTTGTACTCGCCAATCTCGAAATCCCAACTTGCGAAACTCTGAAATGGCATAGTGTGTCTAGAGTTTAGATGTTTCGGTGTTTCGCCACCCGGGAAATCCAAGGGTCGGTTCCCTTGTACTCGTCAGTCATGAATTCCCGACTTGTGAAACCCCGAAATGAGCTTAGTGATGAATACAGGCTTAGGAGTTTCGGCTCCCGGGAAACCTAAGTGCGAGATCTCCTATCTACGCATATCGCGAAACCCTTACTTGCAAAACCTCGAAATAANTAATAGTGTGGATAAGTATTGATGTCCCGGTATTTTGACACCCAAGATATCTAGAGGCAAGTCCCTGGTACACGCAAGTCCCAAATTCCTGACTTGTGAAATATCGGTATGGCTTAGTGCGTGTAGATTTGGTTTTTGGTGTTTCAGCACCCGAAAAACCGAAGGGTATGAACCCCCCTTCCTCTTCTACCATGAAAACCAGATACGCGAGACTCCAAAAGGTGGAATTCCAAGTATTAATCCAAGGCATTGTTAGATGTGATGAACTGTTGGTTCCTTTCGGATTTCGGCACTTCGAGAGACCAGAGAGCAGGCGAACACATGCATCATGATTTCCCGAATCGTGAAAGCTGAAAGCACCTCTTTGGTAAGGCCGGTGGTCATAGCCAATGACCACATGGGTAAGGATAATGGATAGTAGGGTCTGCATCAGGCCCCATAGGAACTTGAGGATTCTATTCCTCGGGGAAAAGAAGGAAAAAACCGAAAAATATTAGTTCCCGTAGTGGGTGTGTGAAAAATTGGTATCAGAGCATGGTTACAACACTTGGCCTGCTTGGGCTCATGTACGAGCCACGCAAGTAGATGTTTTTATCTGCATTTACTCCTTGAGGAGAAGGGCTGGAGATTGAACCTGTGATTTTTGGATTTCTTGTTGAATTCCAGCAAAGGAATTATATTGTTCCTTTGTCAAAATGATAACTCTCTTATAGGAGTAGGAATGCACTGATTAGTATTACTAATAAGACCTGAGTGTGAATAACAGAGGTGGAATAAATTGTGCTATGAAGTTGCACTAGCTAGAAAAGGGACATGAACTGAGTTGTTCTGTTATAGTGTGATGATGGCTACCTACTAAAGCAGGTAGAGTCTCTTGCAATTGAGATGGATGGTTAGGTAAGAATTAAGATCCAAATGAAGAACTCCTTCATGATTTGGGAAATTTGGTAAGGACTGGTAGGATCCTTAGGAAGTTATGATTACTGTGTTATTAAAAGACTAAAATATGAGCCTATAACTCCTCATGATTGAGAGGACTAATGAAAATATGTAGGGTCAGATTACCTGACCTATAATGGTTAGGATCGACAACAAGGATAATTTGTTTGAGCAAGATTAAGAGGAGTCCTTTGGGATTGTTGCTAATTCCCAAGAGTGACTCTTGTTGGTTGTTCCCATAAAGAGAGGGTAACATCCATATGAGTTATGACTATGAGATTAGTCCTATAAGTAACTTAAAAGATCAGAAGAGATAGTGGGAGAAATCCTTCAAAAAAGAGTTTTGAAGATTGGATAGGATCGAGAGTCAAGATCCATTCAGAAAGAATCGAAATGTTTCAAGTTGTTCGATCTCAGAGAAGTAGCGCACTGGTTAGTTGCGAGGAGATACTGGAATTTTGAAATTTTGGATACTGAGAGTCTGAGAGGTATGAGTTCGGGAGACTAGAGTTCCTGGGCCACGAAGTCCCGAAAGCGTCGGGACCATTCATCGCTAGAGGAAAAGTGGTGGAGGATTAAGATTTCGGGAAAATCCCCGAAGGGATCCATTTCAGCACTCCTGGTACCAGGGATGCGAAGGGAAAGAATTCGAAACTCTTGACACCCCCCCCCAAAACGTCGAAAAAGGATCAGGGTTGTAGGATGCAGATTGGATCATGGTTGTTGATCTCTCAATAGTGGCACGCTGGTATTTTGGGTACCGGGAAGTCAAAGGAGAAAGGACCAGGAAACCCTTGCATCGCGGGATCACGAAACGCGAAATCCCTAAGGTGTTGAAGGGACGCGATAGGAAGCCGACATTCCGGCATACCGAGATTCAGCATTTCGGAAGTCCTAGAGACGAGGAATCTGGACTCTCGGGGATGAAAACCCTGAAGTCGCAACAACACAACATAAAGAGGAGTGGGGCTGCGGTCATATCTGGATATCGGGAATCGGTATTTCGGGAATCCCACAGACAGAAATTTAGAATGCTTGACATCGGGAGTTCTGAAGTCGCAAAATGCGACGAACCAGGGAGACACCTCCTTGGAGGAGAAAGTCAGGGAGTGACATTTCGGCATTTCGGCCTATCGGGTTTTGGGGAATCAAGGAACCAAAGTTCCTTGCAATAGAAATCCTGAAATCATGAAATGTGAAGTGATTTTTAGTTCGGATCATGGTCACCGTCGGTGGTCACATGAGGAGAAGGCGTGAACCAGTATGATGTATACTTAGCTGTGTTCAATTGTACTTGAGTGCATGAGGATAATGCATTGTGAAGCTTCATAATAGGAAGCATGATATTAATACCGATAAGGTATGAATGATATTAAACTTGCAAGTAATGCACATGTATGATGTAAGAGTATAAGTATACTAGAGGTCCAATATGATTTCCCTGGTGAGTCAAACATGAGGCAAGAATTACACTTGCCAAAATTGAATGAATACCATGGATACATGGTTGACTCCATTCTGAAGAGTCGCGAAGGTTCCGTCTTGAATGATAGCTTAAGGGGAATGTACTCCACTCCCCCAGGAAAAGCCAGTGCAATTAAATGAAAGAGTAAACGAGTGAGGATGCTCTGATGTCATGGTAAGAGGAAAATGTTTATGCCTTTGAAGATCACATGAGAAGGACTGTGAACAATCTTGAGATGACTGATTTTAAAAATGGAAATGTATGTAGGCTATGAAATATACCTATGATAGCTACATGTAGGCTTAGGATTATGAAAGTGGTTAAGTACATCATAGATGTAAGTTAACAAAGATGCATGTTTATATTCCTTAAGGGGAATATTTGGTAGACGACTAAAAGGCTGACTCAAGGTTAAGGCCATCACAAGTGGTGATGGATCTGCAACAAGGAAGTTGCATGCTGAAGGAGTTCCCGGTGGAGGAACTGTATAAGGTCTCTGCCAGAAGAACAGAGTCACAACCCTTATAATTGTTGAAGGTTGGACAATGGGCTGCAAGGCCTGTCCATGTATAAGAATCCTGGATTACATTTTGAAAGAATCATGTAAGTAATAGAAGACTAATAACCGAATATTGACCATTTTGATAACAGAATGGAAGAGTGTAGGATGCACATGTTCATGATTCATTATGAGAAAAGAGATTCTACTAAAGCATGCTGAAGTATCCAAAGAGTTGGGATGAGCCTAACCCAGGGCTACTCAGAAAAAGAGCAGTTGTGGAAACCAGTATGGTTGGTAAGAGGCCAGTAAACCCCTGAGTATGATTGAATGAATAAATGGGTACGTTTAACTGATACAGCTTGGTTGAAGATGTGATTAAGGAAAGGCAATGAGACCTTAGAGATTACTTGACTAGGATGAAAAGCCCCAGGTGATGTAGAAAGAATTAGAAGAAGGGGAGAGCCCTCAATTCTTTCCTTGATGTGCATTACGTTCTATGGGATGAGAAAGATAGTACATTGATGAACAAAAATGATTTGACACCATAATAATGATGGTTGTAATGTTGTGAAAACAATTGAGAACTGTTGTTTTACACTCATGAAAAACATTAAGGATAATGTGATGAAGTGCATACAGATATGCTAGACATGCCTGAAAATGTTTTTATTAATTAAACGCTATGATATTTGCGTTTTAATTTACATGACGATTAATGTGCCTATGGTGTATGTCATGTGTAGAAAGAAATAATATTGGAACTGTTGATGAAGAAAGTTGTCAATAATGAACAACCTCAAGCAGAGGGTGACCATGGAAAGGCTGCAGTCGAAAGGTTGTTGTCAGGACTGTGAAAATCCCACTAAAGCACTACTGATAAGGTAGAGAAGAGAGAAAGGGTGCTAGTAGCCAAGAACTGATATAAAGATATTTGTGCATGTGTGGCACAGGGTATGAAGGGATTTGGAAAGAACCCCTTCTGAAATATTTTATTATTGCATGTTATACCTGAAAATTGAAAGGGTGGTTGTATTCCTTGGATACCCAAGTAAGGTATGACTCATAAAGGAGAACCTGAATGATGGAGGTATGAACCTTTGGTAGTAAACATTGTTTGTAGCCCTTGGAAGAATTCGTGAAATAATATGTCATGAATGCATGGACAATCAAGGAATGCGTAAAGGAATTCCTGTGAAACTTTTGAGTTTGTGTGTACTGATTTGGGATCGTGATCGACCTATAGCAGGCAGTATGGTCCTTCTATAAGAATGAAATAAAAACGAATAAATCATATGAGGAAGAGGTTGGTTAAATTCCAACACCCCATGGCCAAGAACCAGTCATAAAGTGTGGCGAACTTGAATAACAATGCAAGAGTGCATTGGGTATGAATGTGGCCAGGGATAGTGGCACATTTGTTAAAACCCTTTGAAATGTTGAATTACGTTTTGAAAAAAAATATATATATATATATGCATGGAAAATCTAACAATTTGTTTGGCTGATTGAAGAATGAATTGTAGGAAGCAAAGGATCATGGATATGGTAGTAAAGTAAGCCCATAGGAAAAACCAATGCCTGCTAAGCCAAACTACAAGGAATGGTATTTCCTTTTGAGAAAGTGAATTTGATTGTTACTATGCACCATTCTGAAATTGTTGTGACGATGTTGTAAAGGTGCAATAAAATGTATGTGCATGAGAACTGACAATTTTATTAGCTAAGGAATGACTGCAGGAAGAAGGAGTCTTGAATATGGCAATGTTGTAAGCCCATAAGGAAGACCGATTTCTTGTTGAGCTAAAATGTTATGGGAAGGAAAGTCCCATAATTATGAATCTGGTTCCTGTGTGAAACAAATATGAAAACAAATTATGGAATAGGAAATCTGTAGGTGACAGATTTACAATAGAATTCTGAAAGTTAGAATTTATAATGATGTCTCACGAACCTTTTGTACCTGTGATACAGGTGAGAAGAAAAGATTTTTCCCGAAAGGACAGATGAAGGTTGTCACAACTGAAAACGATGAATGTGGCTACTGCTGAGCCATGAAAACCCCGTGATAAGCCATGATCGCCTGAAAATTATTGTGTTGAGGTAACACAAGCTGGAGGGATGCCTCGGCAAAGCAAGTCTGAGGGACGCCTCGACTGTAAGACTCGATAGAGTCTCTAAAATTTTCCCGTGCAAGAAAACCTCGACAGGGCAAGATGGATTGCCCGAGGGACTCTATAACAGTGAAGGGGATGTCTGAGCCTGGGCCTGGAGGGTGAGACCGGAGGGAAGAGGAGACCTTAATAATTCTTGTAAACTATTGGGGTCATGCACATAGTGGGTAGTTTCCCATGCGGAAAAACCTTGGAAAGGAAGATAAAATCATGATAGCTCTTGTGAACTATTGAATTGGAATCATGCACCCAATGGGTACATCAAGGAAAGCGATGAGCATGGATAAAAAAACTACCATGTGGATATAGATCCATAAACTGCACAGATAAGTACTGTGCTAGAATATGAATTTCCCTTTTTAATTTTCAAAAATAGTAAGATGTTTTCGCACAAAATTGTGATTAATGTGCTTTTTGTCCAAGAATTATTGAAGGCATGTGACGAAAACTAAGATTCTGAAAGAGGACTTGACTCAGGATGAAGGTGCAAGATACCAGATATATAAAATATGCAGAACAGAAATGAAATGCTAGAAATGACAGAATAACAGTAAAATATCCAGCATAATCTTCACAATACACAGAAATGATATACGAAATAGCACTTTGAATCAAATAGCAATGTTCACAGGCCTCTTCAAGCGGGAAACCTCCAATCGAGCAGCGCTCTGTTACAATAATATCCAAGCTAGGTTTCTCATACCCTCGACTCCTATTTATACTAAAAAGAAGCATCTAGAGGAAGATCCTTCTAGAAGCGGAAGCTTCTATTAGGTCTTCTTACAT
>ML789122.1:296944-307421 GCA_009831015.1 Picea engelmannii | reverse complement strand
ATCCTTCTAGAAGCGGAAGCTTCTATTAGGTCTTCTTACATCCGCCTTATTCTATTTTATTGAAAGGTCTTATTAATATTGACCTTTATTACATCCGAATACATTGATCTACCTATGTGCGGGTTAGGACCTTAACAGAAGGTCAAGACTTCTAAAGTGGCCGAATGAGAAAGGCATCACAGGTGTTTTGAGAAAAGAACACCGAGGACGGTGTTCCTTTAAGGGGGAGGGAATTGTAACATCCTTGATTCCCCCAATTTGTAATTAATCATAGAATAGGAATTACCATGCTAATGCATGAGGAAAATGTAAATGTATTATTGTTTGAGTTGCCAATAACTGACTATGGGGGTGAATCCTTGAAAGTACTGGCCATGATATCACTAGAGGAAGAATGTGAAAACCATACAAGAGGGTTCATATATCAAATAACCCAAAATATTCATGATAAGGATGACAAACCTCCTTCAAATCCCAAGGAAAGGAAAGCAGTCAATGAAGAAAGGATGGTGGTTGAATCACCAACCACCCCCATGAATGGAAACATGGGTTGTCAACCCGAAGTACTGCAGGGACATGCAGACCTGAGTTTCCTTCTGACAGAAGGAATAGGATAGGTCGACGAAACCATCCAAGGTAAGAGGGACACAAAGGAGAGGAGAAGGACACATGAGATGAGAACAAGAGCTCACAAGGGAGAGGCACGAAGCTCTCTAGTGGATTACGAACAGAATTCCACGATCTTGATGCCGAAGAGCATTTGATAAACCTCATCGAGGCCACAAACGAGTGAGAAATCTCCAAGTTGCAGAAAACAGGACCCGAATAGAAACTGAAACAGAGAGAGAACCCTCGAGAAGAGTGAGAGTTCTCTGGTGATATCATGGCTTGGCACGGGGGTGGCCAGAGTGATAATATTGAATTCCTATGAGCCTATGGTCGGGTGGAAGGACGAACACCCACAGTCAGTTGGTTGGTGGCAACCTATAATAGATAATTTATTTCTTACTCTGTGTAATTTAGCTGTAACTGGGCATGAATTTGGTTAGATGGTGTATGTTTCAAGAATTTTGCCTGATTTCTAAATGGATATACTGTGTCTCTTTCCTTATCACTTGGTCGTATAATTAGGCCGGTAAGAGATTATATGGATAGCAAATTATTGGTACTCATAAATATTTGTGTCCTGAGGCGGCGTGAGTTAGAGCCATGAACTGTGAGTTCGTCGACCTTAGGCATAGTCTCATGTACACATTCCAACCTTCCTAGTTGTCTAGAGTCCCTTGGAGGATGAATTCTGTTAAGCTCGGGAGAGTTAGTGTAGTTATGCACAAGCTCCCTGTGAGGCAAGTAGAGACCGAGACTCACTCAAGTCCTAGACTTGATGAATGAGTGCAAGGGGTGCGCGAAAGAATCTTCTAAGAGTCAAGTCCAGGAGAAAGAGCACAAAACTCTTAATTCCATCATAGCTGAGAAAGATCAGGAGGGACAACACTTTTCGTAAGTGCTGGCAGGACCCAATAGTCGGCTTGCAGTAGAAGATTGAAGGCTGAGACCTTTGAAGTGTTGGAATCTTTCGAGATCGAGAAGAAAGCCAAAGCTCAAGAGGAAGAGCAACAACAGTCGTTAGATCAACTGTATAGTGTGGATCTAGACCATTGAAATCCTACATCCAGGCACACAGGATAGCGTGCAAGAGGAGAGGATCTGAACGGATGGTATAGAACTGTTGCATCTAGAGCAAGGAACGATAGACATTGGATCCAGAGATAGGTGCACGAAAGAAGTCCCGAAATCACTTCAACTGTTGGATCATTGGAGGACAAGTGGCGAACATCTGGAAGCCACCGGGGTTTCAGAACTTAGGCATATAAGGGTGGTGAAGAACAAGGATTCGCAATCACCGAAATTGTGAGGGTTATTCTGGTTCGTTGGATCCAGGGCGACACGTGGAAAATATCTAACCCATCTGAGTTTCGGCATCCAGGATACCTAAAGGTAAATCTCTTGTACTCACCAATACCGAAATCCTGACTTGCGAAACCCCGAAATGGCATAGTGTGTCTAGAGTTTGTATGTTTCAGTGTTTCAGCACCCGAGAAGCCCAAGGGTCAGTGACCTTGTACTCATCAATCATGAAGTCCCGACTTGTGAAACCCCAAAATGAGCTTAGCAATGAATATAGGTTTAGGAGTTTCGGCTCCCGGGAAACCTAAGTGAGAGATCTCATGTCTGTGCATATCGTGAAACCCCGACTTGCGAAACCCCGAAATAATAATAGCGTGGATAAGTCTTGATGTCCCGGTATTTCGGCACACGGGATATCTAGAGGCAAGTCACTGGTACATGCCAATCCCAAATTCTCGACTTGTGAAATCCTGATATGGCTTAGCGTGTGTAGATTTGGTTTTCGGTGTTTCTACACCCGGAAAACTGAAGGGTATGAACCCCCCGTCCTCTTCTACCGTGAAAACCCGGTACGCGAGACTCTAAAAGGTGGAATGCCATGTCTTAATCCGAGGCATTGTTAGATGTGATGAACTATTGGTTCCTTTCAGATTTCGGCACTTCGAGAGACCAGAGAACAGGGGAACACATGCATCGTGATTTCCTGAATCGCGAAAGCCGGAAGCACCTCTCCGGTAAGGATGGTGGTCATAGCCAACAACCACATGGGTAAGGATAAGGGATGGTAGGGTCTGCATCAGGCCCCATAGGAACTCAGGGATTATGTTCCTCGGGGAAAAGAAGGAAAAATCCAAAAAATATTAGCTCTCGTAGTGGGTGTGTGACACTTGCCTAGTCTATACTTCATTTTTAGATTATTTTTCAATCTTATCTAATGTATCTAGTTGTGAAATTGATCTCCTAGTTGCTAATTGTATTTATCTTTAATTAGGAGATTTTCTTGGTGAAACCCTAAGGGGAATCGCCATTCATTCTTACAAATTTATACAAAGTTCATGATTACATGTTGATTAAGCTTGTAATTTGTCATTTCTAGTTTGTATTTAATGAGTAATATTATTTCATACTAAGCACATAATAATTATCTCCTAAGCCTCGTTATATTGGGGTGGCTTATGCTCTTGCTTTCTATTGAATATTCTTTAAGACATCTTATAACTTTTTTGCACTAGTCTATCTAATCATATATCGAGTTGTTTTTTATTGAAGTGAATCATTTGCAGGACAATGACTTATTTGACAGGTTTACTTCACTTAGATTGGGATACCCCTTGTGGCTTCTAGTAGCTAGCCTAAAGTGAAGGGGAAAGGTACTGAGGTGAGAGTGATGCATTTCCCAATTGTTCTTACCTCGTTGGCACCATGGGTGGAGATATTACAAGGGTGCTAATTTGGGAAGTAACATCAAGGATACTATTATAGTATCAACGACAACTATGGAAAAATATTGAATTATTTAGTCTCATTTCCTGCAAAAATCGAATCCTCTAAATTGGATTTGTTGGACAAATTTATTGAGCATCAATCCCAATCTAGTGATTCCTCTTTAGTCAACAAAGACTCTTCATTATCTAAGTTTGAATATTACAATAATGTTCTAACTAAGGAAATAGCTACAGGAACATGATAGTTCATGAAGGGATTTTTTTTTGTAGTAGTTCTTATTCATCTAACATCCAAAAAGGTGGGAAATCATCATTGATCACACAAAGGGAAATTGTGATCCTAAGCATATTATAAAGAGTTTAGAGATGAAACCTACATTGCTATAAATTAGTCACTATTTCAGCTATGGAGGGGTTTTGTGATCCCTTGGAGAAACATTGATAGTACGTAAAATATGCCTTGGCTACAACGATAAATTATGGTTTTAATTACATCTTGGCTTCCCAAGCTTCACATTATTAAGACATCATTGAAGAACCTTGTGCATCCATTAGGTATGTTGCATCATCCACATGCACATAATAATAATAAAGATTCACATATATTAATAATTCAATGTAACAAATTTTGTTTGAAACATAATGGGTGCGATCATTATCGGCTTTATTTCCTTCATCTTCTCAGGATTTCCATTTGAATAGTTATTCTTGGATCCCTTTCATACATTTCAGGAGTTGAAATATTTAAGTTGTTTAATATTCTTTTCAATTTCTCTAACATAATTTATTTTATCTATGACTACGCGCCCACATTATTCCCGAGGATCCAACTCGACACTACAATGTTTCGTTTCAGCACCTTGACTAAACCGAAATTACTTTGTCTAGACTACGACTCATTCAATTTGCACCCATACTCTTCCTTGAGTCAATCGTGCTAAATATACTTGTGTTATTTACTTAAACAATTATACAGTATGTATACTTAACCTATTACGCAACCAAGAACATGCAACCATTCATACACAAGAGACACAAATATGGTTGGGAGGAACTGACCATGCCTAACACCTGTATAAGTATTCTACTGTACAAATGTTGTTCGATTGATTTATAAATAAGATCTCATAACTCAATACATAAATATACAAGAATTCATCTAGGTCACATCCTGACTTTCCTACTTGCTCATACATCCAAGTCTCACTATCACAACCTGAGCCCCACTGTCGTATCCTTCTCCCCACCATCTGCACTACCATGTCAGACCTTTGTGCCCATTTTTCATGCACCCTACCCAAGACACCCAACGATACACTAATACAAGCCTTCACACTTCGCCTTCATCTTATTCACCTCAGCTCCAGTCATAGACCTCACTCTCCAACTCGAGTTGTGATGATGTGATGTGTTCTAGCTCATGTGCCTTATGCTCTTATATGGACTCCAAACGTCAATGTCACCAGCACTTTGCATGAAGAACACTTATCTCATTGTATCATTAGTCATTTTAATTTACTCATTGTAACATTTTGTCGTTGTTAATTTAGTCATTGTTGTGTTTGTTTGAATTGTGAAGCACGTCTATGCCTTTGGATAATTCTAGAGTGTTCTCTTGAATGTTCTGGTGTTCATTTTGATTCTATTTCTAAGGCTTCTTCATGTTTCTAACCTTTTTTTTTCAGAAGAGAATAATTTTGAGAGATTATATTATAATGACATATAAGTTTAATTTTTCTTGAGATTTTAGAATTAAGCATGTTTGAATTTGTTGAGGGTTTTCAGTAGTTCACGATGTCTATTAAATTTTCAATTACACAGATTTATTTCATTATTATTGCAAGTTCTTCATTTAACCTGTGTGATTTCATTTATTCAACCAATGATTTGTTATATTTAACATGTATTATTTTTCATTTGACATGTAATTCTTTTGATCTAGTCCTTAAGGACCCAAAATTTTCATTTAACCTGTGTTTTTTTTTCATTCAACCAATAATTGTTTCCATTTTGTGATTGAAAACACAAAATGAGTTAACATGTAATTTCCTTTCATATGATCTGTAATTTATGCATTTAACTTGTGATTTTTTGTATTTAACTAGTATTTATTTTCATTCAACATGTATTTTTTTTTCATTTGACGTGTAATTCTTTTTAACCAATGCTTGGACAAGGAAATTTCAAAAATAGAGAGCCAAAAGGAAAAATTGTGTTGTGCATAAGGATGACGTAGCCTAGCTGGAGCTAATCTTTGTCAACAAAGGACAATGAGCATGTAATTTCCTTTCATATAACCTATAATTTCTTCATTTAACCTGTGATTTTTTGTAATTAACAAATATTTATGAACATGTAATTTCCTTTCATATGACATGTAATTTCTTCATTTAACCTATGATTTTTTGTATTTAACCGGTATTTATTTTCATTTAACATGCATCATTTTTCATTTGACATATAATTATTTTTATCCAAAATACACAAAAGTTTTAGAAAAAGAAAAACCTTCTTGTGCATAAGGACGACAAATCCCAGCTCATGAAGGTCGTCGAGCTTGAACCTATCCTCCTCATTCTTGTCCTCATGGGGATTATGCCGCTCTAATTGTTCATGAGTTCCATTAACAAATACTCTTTGATTCATTCAAGTTTCAACAATCTGAGCTTGCATTTAGTGAGAGGGGTGACAATGGGGAGCCTTGCTACAACCCTCCCGAAAACCATAGTTTGTTATTCAAACATGTTGAGTTGATGATTCCATGATTATTCTTGAGTTGATGAGCTGCTTATTATTCTTGAGTTGATGAGTTGATTATTATTATTAAGGGAACTTGAGGGAATTTAGAATGAAGAAGTGGCAGTGAGCCATTGCATGCAAGGGCCAACACATTAGGTTAGGAAAAGTGTTAACACATCAGGGAAAACAAGTGTTTACATATAAGGAAAGAATCTAAACAATAAAAACATTGGCATAATATGGAAAATGTGTATTAACATAAAAAAAAAATTAAGAACTAATGCCAAGTGAGAGATAGCATTAGTGTGAAATTCTCTCAATTATTTGAAACCTATCCTAAGTTTTCCTTGATATGAGGCCAAATAAGACCTCAAACTTAAGACCTAAACTAAAAAATGAACTGTGAGTGGGAAATTTGTATGAATTTTTCAAAACCTTGGGTTAAAAATAAAAATTTTGCATGCAAGACTAATAGAAAAACAAGGAACCAATTACTATAGTCCCAACAACCTGAAAGGTAAGGGATAAATATTATTGAAAAAAAAAAAAAAAACTTTCTTGTATTTGGATTGTTAGCTTAGGACAATTAAAACATATAGGTATCATCCAATATGACTACATGGTGATAAAATGTTTAATTAGATAAATTAACAAAAATAAACATTGTGCTCATTATAACTTAACTAGAGTGAGTAAACAATCCTTAAGAATTTGAAAAAAAAATTGAAGTTAATTTAAATGGAAGATTAGGAAAGCAATTTATAACCTTCAAATCTTTTTAAAATTTCATGTTAAACATCCATCATCTAAAACTAGTAAGCTCTCCATGAGATGTTGGATTAAATATT
Source organism: Picea engelmannii (assembly GCA_009831015.1). Classification (NCBI taxonomy): domain Eukaryota; kingdom Viridiplantae; phylum Streptophyta; class Pinopsida; order Pinales; family Pinaceae; genus Picea; species Picea engelmannii. The sequence goes on along the minus strand of ML789122.1, from coordinate 300,481 downwards.
TTCTTTGTCTTGTTAGCTTATGATTTCAACTAGATTTTTGGCTCTATGGGAATGGTTTTAACTAAGAACCAACTATCCACTCTCAATTTACGATTAAACATTGTTTTTATTGGACTAATAGCACATTCTCATTTTGTACTTCACTAAGAAAACTACATATACATCATGCTTGAACTTTCTTGAATGAGATAGTTCAACTCACAAGACTCAATTGAATTTCTTGATCGAATGTTTTCATAAGTGAATTGGGCATAGAGAGTGACATATGTAGGTAAGAGTAATGAAGGTAAGAATAAGGACACATTGTAGTATGATTCCTACGACATAGTGGGAGCATGCATGTGGTTGTATCTATACAATTGTAGAATGCATGCACACATAAACCCTAACCATCGATCCGTTGCTAGTCCATGAAAAATTATTCATTTGCATCTCTATATTGGTGCAACCATGAATGAGTTTGCTATGAGCTAAAAAGATGGAGACATTAAATCCCAAATATTTCCAAGCATAGTATGCCAATAAACCTTGATAGGTATTAAACGATTTATAATTTAGATTAGCAAGATGCATTGAGCTTGCGGGTTTTTACCTAAGACACACTACAAAGAGATTTCAAAAGATGAGGATGAGATATTGTGCTTCAAAGAAGAGAGTAAAATTGTAAAGGACCTAATATTTGGGTTTCAATTCTTATCCAAAAAACTTTAAGATCATGATTCTAGGGAAGTCAATCTCTAGGAGAGGATGCACAAGAAAATTCATTGAGTAGACAACTCTCTAAGAAATTTGTTGGTAGAAAACTATTTAAGAATTGGCATCCCTATGATCAAACTTAATATGGTGGTTCTATGTCATGTAACCCATCCATGTAAATAGTACCTAATACACATTTTCATGTCCATGTTACACATGTTTAAATTCCTTATCTCATATATTATAATGGCTCCTTTGGTTCTATTTATTTTCCATGATCTTGCTTATGTTTGTGTTATTGTTCTTCACAATATTTTCCTTCATGGTGATGAGAAATGGTAGAGAAAGGGAAGTTCTATGTAGAGAATGCAATGTATATTGCATTAGAGATTACTTTTTCTAGTTGTAGTGTCGTTTGAAAAATGGAGACCAAGTGGTGGATCAATCTAGGTAAGTGAACCACATAAAACAAAAGAAAAGGACCTTCAGTTTCACCAGATGTGGACCATCATGTGAGCAGATTATGTGCCTTGTTGTACCATGATGAACAAAAAGTGTGGTTGTATTTTCACTTATGTATTGTATTAGACCATGCTTGGATGTTATATGTATTGGTAGGGAGCTTATGTGGTATCTCTAGACCCCATGTGTTCGATCATGGCCCATCCCTTTAGTCCCCATATCAAGATTGGATTTTTTTTTTATGGATATTGACGATTGCCCCTTGGTGTTGATAACTCTCACCATATCAGTGATTTATGATATGGGTTAGGTATGAAACCATATTAGGATGTATGTACTAGGACACTTGATCTAGGGGAGGTGCATTGTCTCTTCCCCCTTTGTATTTGATGTAAAAATGTTTCTCTTTGTAAAGGTTGTCACACCTATGTATATCACACTTATTGTATTCCTAACCATGGATCCCTCTCATATGTGTTCACCACACTTTGGCCATCTACTATCAGAGATGATTTTGCAAATTTTCACTAAGTTTCACATCTCTCGAGGTAGTACACATATTTTGAGGCATTGGTCACATCCTTTGAGGCACATTTGGGCTAATTTTGCACACATGGACATCCTCTACAAATACCAAATTGGAGATCGTAGAATGCTCCTCTTCTTTCACCATTTTTGGAGGTGTTTTCCACATGATTTGAGGAATGACCCACACGTGTGGAGTTTATGACAACCAAGTGGATGCTTTAGGTGATTATTTGACTTGGAGATGAATCTTCCTTGCCTTGTGGAGCATCTTTTATTGATTTGAGGGCTTTAATTTTCCTTGGAGATTACTCTCGATGATTCCTTGAGGACATTGTGAGGAGGCCATCCACTTTTTTAAGGTCATTCTCCATGTTTTCATGAGGTTGTTCCACTTGGATGATAGGAATGTTGGAGCCTTGCTTTCTTGGGAGGCTACTTCACCTTGTTTTAAGGACACTACATCACTCTTTCTTTGAAATGTTGTGCTAGGAGAGCAAATCAACCCCATTTTTTGTGGGATCTTCCTCTTGCATGAGGGTTTTACGTACATGTGGCATCATTTGATTTTGTATTGACTTAGTATCCTTCTTTGTGTGGACGAAAAGACTCCTTTGTTATTCTCCTTGAATAAATTTAGGGAAAAGAATTAATAAATAATGAGAAGGATGTATAATCCTCCTCTATAAATAGATGTTTTCCTCTCATTTCAAATCATTGTGAATTGTTAGAGATCATTTTACAATACTTTTAGTAGAATATATTTCTTGGAGTTTTTGGTGTCAATTCTTGGAGCAATCAGTTTGTTGGTTATTTTTCTTGTTTCATCAAAGATATTATTGTGAATGTTCAGGTCTACTATAGAGCTAGCAAGATTGATCCATTTGAGGAATTACTTAACTACTTGGAGAGGAGATGTTTTAGGGTTTGTTCCTTCATTCTTATCTTGTTAACTTGGGTAAGTACTTAATCCATTGCTTTGTTTTTCCTCTTGGTTCATTGGAAATGGTTTTAAGAATTATATTCAATTTATAGTTGATCTTGTTGGTGAAGAGTCTTCCCTTGGGGAAATCCTTCTTGTAGGGCCTTGGTTTTCATGACTTATCTTGATTAGACAAGATATTTTCTTTCCTTAAGGTTATAGTCTCTCATTCTAATCCATAAGCCTTGGATAACCAAATCTTGGAGGGGAATACTTCTTGACCCCATAAATCCCTAAGTGGAGACAAGGCACTAAGTATAACTCCCAACAACCAACCACCAAAATTATAAAATTGGAATCATTTTCTTTCTTGCTTTATAAAATATAAAATATCCAAAAAAAACAAAAACATGCAAAAATATTCATTTAATGTCTAGTGAATGATTAATGTTATAGCTTTCTTTCTAAACATATTTCATAAGGGTTTATTCTTAATTGTTCATCTTTAACCCTAAGAAGGCAAATCAGTTCTCCATCATTGTGCTTTAAATATTTTTCTAACATCTTGTGGGCTGACTTAAGGAGTTCTTCAAATCTGTAAATTAATTTGCAGCATTAGAAATCAGATTTGGTGGAACCCTAAAGGTTAGGGTTTGGTTCTTCAAGGTGTATTCTAACCCTCACCTAGTCTATACTTCATTTTTATATTTTTTTTCAATCTTATCTAATGTATCTAGTTGTGAAATTGATATCCTAGTTGATAATTGTATTTATCTTTAATTGGGAGATTTTCTTGGCGAAACACTAAGGGGATTTGCCTTGGACACACCTACCACACTTAGAGGGGGGGGGGGGTGAATGAGTGTGGGGCTCTTTTTCTCAAAACTCCCCTCTTGCACAAAAACTCATCAATTAGCATTCAACATTTATTC
>ML789122.1:266463-294824 GCA_009831015.1 Picea engelmannii | reverse complement strand
TTAACCACTTTCCATAAATATTCCTTCTTGATTTTGTCACCTTACTTTATCATTTCTTGATTTTTTCACTTCTCTTGATTATTTAAATAATCCACCTTGAATAAATAATATTAACCCATTTCTAGGTCACTTGACCTATTTTTGTTATTTTTAGGGTTAACCACTTTCCATAAATATTCCTTCTTGATTTTGTCACCTTATTTTATCGTTTCTTCTTTTAGGTCACTTTGACTTCTTTGACTTTGGGGGGCTTCAAGCCTTCATGTGAGGGTCCTTCATCTTTGTAAGGCCATAACTCTCAAACCAGGAGGAGTTATGTGACATTCCACATACCACCATAAATGGCATGACAAGCATTATCCATCTAGGATACTTTCACCAACAATTTCCTTGATCTTCATCTCATTATTCCTCATACAAGCATGGGTCCTCAAACCTTTCTTCTAGGATAACTCAATCCATAAAGTGTCTTCCCATGAGGACTTTCACCATAAGGGGACCACTTTGGAGTTCATTCGTTTGTACACCTTATCAATCACGATAAGACAATAATGAGAGCATGGGTCCTCCAACCATTCTTCTAGGATAACACAATCCGCAAAGCGTCTTCCCGTGAGGGATTTCACCATAAGGGGACCACTTTGGAGTTCATCCATTTGTGCACCTTATCAATCATGATAAGACAATAATGAGTCATCTATACATTTTTCCAACAATGCATCATATACCAATGGAACCACATCGATCCATCTTCGTCATGGATCAATGACAACTCATTGATCCATCTTCATCTATGCATTCTCATCAAGGACAATACATATTATATTACATAAATCATCAGTCAATCAATCCTTTGACATCAATCAATCAAACCATTGGCATCAATGACAACATGATCCAACAATTGCCATTCATTCTTACAAGTTTATACAAAGTTCATGATTACATATTGATTAATCTTGTAATTTGTTAGTGCTAGTTTGTATTTAATGGGTAATCTATTTCTTATTTTAGACTAAGCACATAATAATTATCTCCTAACCCTCGTTATATTCGGGTGGTTTATGATTTTTCTTCCTAGTGAATATTCTTTAAGACATATTATAACTTTTTTCGCACTAGTCTATCTAATCGTATATTGAGGTGTTGTTTATTGAAGTGAATATTTTGTAGGACAACAACTTATTTGACAGGTTTACTTCACTTATATTGGGATACCCCTTGTGGCTTCTAGGAGCTAGCCTAAAGTGAAGGGGAAAGGTACTGAGGTGACAGTGATGCATTTACCAAGTGTGCTTACCTCCTTAGCACCACAGGTGGAGATATTACAAGGGTGTTAATTTGGGCAGTAACATCGAGGATACTATTATAGTGTCAAAGTTAACTTTGGAAAAAGTATTGAATTATTTAGTCTCATTTCCTGCAAAAAATGAATCCTCTAAATTATTTAGCATCAATCCCAATTTAGTGATTCCTCTTTAGTCGACATAGACTCTTCATTATCTAAGGGTGAAGGATACAATAATGTTCTAACTAAGGCAATAACTACAGGCACAGGATAGTTCATGAAGGGATTTTTGTTTTGTAGTAGTGCTTATTCATTTAACATCCAAAAAGGTGGGAAATCATCATTGATCACATAGAGGGAAACTGCGATCCTAAGCATCTTATAAAGAGTTTAGAGATGAACCCTATGGTGTTATAAATTACTCACTATTTCAGCTATGGAGGGGGTTTTTTATCCCTTGGAGAAACATTGATAGTACGTACAATATGGCATGGCTACAATGATAAATTATAGTTTTAATTACAGCTTGGCTTCCCATGCTTCACATTATTAATACATCATTGAAGAATCTTGTGCATCCATTAGGTATGTTGCATCATCCACATGCACATAATAATAATAAATATGCACATACATTAATAATTCAATGTAACAAATTTTCTTTGAAACATAATGGGAGTGATCATTATTGGTTTTATCTCCTTCATCTTCTCAGGATTGTCATTTGAATAGTTCTTCTTGGATCCCTTTCATACATTTTAGGAGTTGAAATATTTAAGTTGTTTAATTTTCTTTTCAAGTTCTCTAACATAATTTATTGTATCTATTATCATGTGCCCACATTATGCCTGAGGATCCAACTAGACTTGGTGCACCCAACTCACCCAACACCTAAGGTCATGCAACACTACAATGTTTCATTTTATCATCTTGACTAAACCAAAGTTACTTTCTCTAGATTATGACTCATTCAATATAAACCCATAATCTTCCTTGAGTCAATCATTCCAACTATACTTGTGTTCTTTACTTAAACAATTATACAGCTCTTATACTTAGCCTATTACGCAACCAAGAACATGCAACCATTCATACACAACAGACACAAATATGGTTGGGAGGAGCTAATCGTTCCTAACACCTGTATAAGTATTCTACTACACAAATGTTGTTATATTGATTCACAAAGAGGACCTCATAGCTCAATACATATATATGCAATAATTTAGCTATGTCACATAATGACTTTCCTACTTCCTCATACATCCAAGTCTCCCTGTCACAACCTGAGCTTGACTGTCGCATCCTTCTTCCCATCATCCGCACTACCCTGCCAGACATTTGTGACTCTTTTTCATGCACCTTGTTAGCGCTAGAAGTTGTTCTTGGACTGCTCAAGTGCAAGCCTAGCACATCATGAATAAAAATGTTTGATTGGATAACTTGGGTTTTAGGAAATTATGAGAGTGGTTAAATTAATCAAGAAGGCAATGAATCCATTAGGCATGGAGTCCATGAAAAGAAATTGTAATCCTGAACTAACATTCTATGTGCAGCAAATCAGGTCAACAAAGCTAAGATCAGTTAAAATGCTTATAAAGAGATGGAAAGAAGAAATAATAAAAGCAAAATTGAAAATGATCAAAGAGCATCTGGATCTTCAATGCATGTAACAACAAGAGGAAAAACTCAGTTTTCATAAATCCTTTCTAAGACTGAATCAAAACTCAAATAAGCCCATGGCAAGGGATAGATCATATCTTATACAATAACCCCCTCAGCACAGAAATTGCAGACATATAACCTATAGCAGCAACACATCTCCAAGAAGATGAAAGATGGAAAAATGATTTACACAAAAAAGATAAAACAAACTGATACATAACTTCATTGTCAGTTGAGTTCTATTACATAAAAAAGCATCATAGGTCTGTAACTTAAAAATCAGATAATTTTCATGCCTATCTAGCTCCCTCACAGATCTTGAAATTTTACCCAGACCTCTCGGGTCTCTTCCCCCCTTTCTTCAAGAGATCTCACCTTCTTTAAATAGTAAATAGCATCCAAATGAAGTAAGGAGGTCGAATCCCATCTCCTCCATTGGATTCTAAGCCTTGGATATAGGTGGCAACAATCAAAGAGACAAAAATCCAACAAACTGCTAATTTTCAGGAATTTGTTGGAAGTCATTAATAAAATGTCTCCACCTCATTGCATGAGGCCTTTGTTGGAGATAAATATTAGGTGAAGGTTTCCCTTGACATCTAACTGATCCTTGAGAATCCATTTTAATCCTCCTTGACAGGTGGCAACCTCCCAACAAGGAAAATATCAAAATTTGTGACCGCTACAGGAAATTAGGTAGCGCCACTATGCAGAGTGGGTAGCGCCACTTCTATATCCAATATCTCTCAAACCATAACACATTTTGAAAACATGAAAAAAACTCCTCCATTTTTCAAAAACAAAAAATGAACAAAAAACTCCTCCATTTTTCAAAAATACCTTCTCAATTGCTCACAATCAAAGTTTTAAGTTAATGACTCAAAACTGGTAAAATAACTCTGCACAATTTGTTTTCTGGCAGAATATTACGCAGTGCCTGTAGGTAGCATCCGACTATGTTGCACTTGTATACAGCTTCTGTCCTCTGTGAAATATTACATATCACCTTTGCGTAGCACTACTTACATTGCGTCTGCATACAGGTTTGGGTAGCATTGCCAAAACACAACGCCTTTCAATATTGAATATGTACAGAGCAGTGTGTGTTATTTCATGATGAAAAAACCATTATAATTAGGTGCCTTGACCATACCACAGGTAATGCCTTTTACCACTGGGTGAAGCTAGCACTTAGCAAAAACTCAAAATCCATATAGGCACCTTAACCAATCTTGTGCTAACATAGACTCCATGGGGGATGGCATGCTCCCCGCGAGCTGCCAAGAACTTGTAGACCTGTGCCTTATCCTTTGGTCTTGTGGAGTCATGCTCTGATGCATAGTGTTGAAGACAACATACTGACAAATTATATTACTCTACTTTCAAACAGAAAGCAAACACTCATGCTCTTGATGGAGCTTATTTATGTACAAAACCTAAGCTAATTGTCTTTTACAATGGGCTAGGTGAAGGCAAACTTCCTCCAAAGCCATTCAAGCAACTTGCTGACATGAGTATTTATAATGTCAATGATTGACAATAGACAAAAGGAATATGACAATGGTTTGAAAACATTTCCTATATCTCCTTTGACTGTTGCTGACACAATAATGTTTACAGGTTCCAAAACATTTGAGAAATACAACTCCATATACACCCCTACAGGGTCATAAAAATGGTGACAAAACACATGGGACTGATAGCATAATTCTTTTTCCACTTCAAGTTGATTACTATAAACTGTGGGTACAAGTGGAAGAAGGATTGACGTAGGTGGTTGTTGATCCACTGATGACTGTTGATTTACTTCTGGCTATGTATAAACGATCTTTTCATGTGCCTCAACTAAGGGTTGCTCCTGGTCAAATATTTGGGTTATGTCTTCTGTGACAAGGCCAACCTCTGCATCATACTCCATGTCTTCATAGTGATCAAATATAGGATAATCTTGTTTTTCATCATCACTAGAATATTCATCAAAAACAGGTTGTCCTTCATACCTATGATCGACCTCTAAAACAGTAATTTCATCAAGAATATAATTGTTAAAAATATTCATTTCAAGAATAGCAGTAACTGTTGCTTCTAGTTGTTCATATACATGTTTTTCATCTGAAATAAAGTTATGAATGTTGTCCTCTCCGAATACAGGAGTATTCTTTATCCTTTCATTTGGATAGTGAAATAAATCACTTTCATCTTTATATTCAACAGAGCAATCTAACAAATCTTGAGCACATTCTACATATCCCTCACAACAGTTATGAAAAATAATTTCAGAGGGATAAAACCTTTTGCAATGCTCATTGAATACTCTGTGGAAATACTTCAAGGATGAAATGCTAGAAGGGGGTAACAAGAAATACCATTTACATGCATCCCCATCCAATGAATACATGAACATTTTCATCAATATATCTTCATGATGGATGTCAAGCTGCTGCATCAAATCATGAAATTCATGAACATGCTCAACGGGGTTTTCATCCTTACCTTCATAAAATCTGGGCAGCAGATCTTTCCATTCATCAGCAAGAGGCACAGTATGTGGATAATCCTCTGTAGTTGAGAAATCAAGTGGGGCAAACCTCCTATCCAGGATAGCCTTCATAGCCATTTGATTTGCCTCATCCCCAGTGGAGTCACCAACAAATTCTGAACAATGGAGTCGCCATGGTGAATGTGCATTCTTGAACGTGTCCAACTTCAGTCACCATCTAAAGATGGAGCTATGCAATTTTGTTCTTCCCAAGGAGCTTTTCAATCTGCTCAAATTTGTCCCCAGCAACGGTGCCAAAAATGTCAGCACCAGAAGTTGCTCTTGGACTGCTCAAGTGCAATCCTAGCACATCATGAATAAAAATGTTTGATTGGATAACTTGGGTTTTAGGAAATTATGAGAGTGGTTAAATTAATCAAGAAGGTAATGAAGCCATTGGGCATGGATTCCATGAAAAGAAACTGTAATCCTGAACTAGCATTCTATGTGCAGCAAATCAGGATAACAAAGCTAAGATCGATTAAAATGCTTATAAAGAGATGGAAAGAAGAAATAATAAAAACAAAACTGGAAATGATCAAAGAGCATCTGGATCTTCAATGCATGTAACAGCAAGAGGAAAAACTCAGCTTTCAGAAATCCTTTCTAAGACCGAATCAAAACTCAGATAAGTATGTGGCAAGGGATAGAGCATATCCTATACAATAACCCTCTCAGCATAGAAATTGCAGACATATAACCTATAGCAACAACACATATCCAAGAAGATGAAAGATGGAAAAATGTTTTACACAGAAAAGAGAAAACAAACTAATACATAACTTCATTGTCGGCTGAGGTATATTACATTAAAAAGCAGCACAGGTCTGCAACTTAAAAATCAGAGAATTTTCATGCCTATCTAGCTCCCTCACGGATCTTGAAATTTTACCCAAACCTCTTGGGTCTCTTTCCCCCCTTTCTTCAAGAGATCTCACCTTCTTTAAATAGACAATAGCATCCAACTGAACTAAGGATTTTGAATCCCATCTCCTCCATTGGACTCTAAGCCTTGGATATAGGTGGCAACAATCGAAGAGACAAAAATCCAACAAACTGCCAATTTTCAGGAATTTGTTGGAAGTCATTAATAAAATGTCTCCACCTCATTGCATGAGGCCTTTGCTGGAGATAAATCTTAGGTGCAGGTGTCCCTTGACATCTAACTGATCCTTGAGGAGCCATTTGAATCCTCCTTGACAGGTGGCAACCTCCCAACAAGGCAAATATCAAAATCTGTGACCGCTACAGGAAATTAGTTAGCGTCGTTGTGCAGAGTGGGTAGCGCCACTTATATATCCAATATCTCTCAAACCATAACACATTTTGAAAAAATGAGAGAGGTTTTTGTTATTTGGAATGTTATGAACAAAAACCTCCTCCATTTTTCAAAAATACCTTCTCACAATCAAAGTTTTAAGTTAATGACTCAAAACTGGTAAAATAACTCTGCACAATTTGTTTTCTGCCAGGATATTATGCAGCGCCTATAGGTAGTGCCTGACCGTGTTGCACCTATATGCAGTTTTTTTCCTTTGTGAAATATTACACAATGCCTTTATGTAGCGCTACTTACACTGCGCCTGCATACAAGTTTGGGTAGCATTGCCAAAACACAACACCTTTCAATCTTGAATATGTACAGAGCAGTCTGTGTTCTTTCATGATGACAAAACCATTTTACTTAGGTGCCTTGACCATACCATAGGTAGTGCCTTTTACCACTGGGTGAAGCTATCACTTAGCAAAAACTCAAAATCCATATAGGCACCTTAACGAATCTTGTGCTAACACACCCTACCCAAGACACCTAATGAGACACTAAGCCAAGCCTTCACACTTCACCTTGATCTTCATCACCTCAGCTCGAGCAGCATACCTCACTCTCCAAATCAAGTTGTGATGATGTAATTTTTTTTATATCATGTGCCTTGTGCTCGTATATGGACTCCAAACATCACCTTCATGAACTGTCATGTCCTTTGGGTGTGTCATGCTTATTCATGGGCCAACGCTACCAAATGAACCGGTGTGTTCCAACCTTGGGTGTGCCCTTGCCTTGTGTGTTCCTTTGAACCCGTTGACATGAATATTTGTGGGTGTGTTAATGGAGTCATCCAACCTCTCCAACAAACACATGATGCCAAAGGCATACGGGTCCACTCCTTGTGCATGCACCTAAGTCACCTCATCCTTTCCCAACCGCAACCCCAATTCCTCATATTTTTTCACAAGGAAAGTAAGGAACGTGGCCCCTTGGGTCCACACATCTCCATCATATGCCCAAGGTGCTCCTTCACATGCCTATAAGACTTCATTCTCCCAACCCATCGCATGCCCCTTGTGCTCTCTTGACCACTTGCCACTTAATATTCCCAAAGAGTGTTCATGATTGGTGGGTGTCACGAAAGGTCGTACATCCACCCCCACCTTAAGTCGTTGTCATCCCAGAAACATCCTCAAAATATGTTGTCTCCAACTCTGCCTAAACTAATGCCTCCATCACAACTAATTCTCATGGAAATCCCAAGTTTTGTGCCAAATGGAAACCCCAAATTTACTGTGAAGTGGAAACCCCATGTTTCCACAAATCAACCCAACTACATTGCACCCAAATCCACACAATTTGTTACCTGAGTCAATACGGTCATTTCACCAATTCCAAGGATGAAGTTTACCAAACCCTGCTACACTATCTCATCGTGATGTTGTTGTCTAGTTATGCTATTGTTGTCACTGCCTACCACAACCGACAGTTTCCCACTTCACTTCAAAAATTCACCTAAGTGTTGAACTCCCCATGACTCACGGTTATGATCATACTACTACCATATCAGCCATGCTTATGCACATTGATGTCCCTCATGTCTTGGACTAATTGGGTAGATATTCCAATCATTACCCCCAACTCATGAGAATTTACTCCCCATGCCCAAACATAGTCACTTCTATCCACACCTCTGTCACTCTCTCCAACCTCAAATACTATGGAAAAGTCCTACACCTTGCCCCTGGCATCCAAGTCACCTCATTAACCTAGCACACCAATATTTTATCAAGATACTATATGCAACCCAACACACCAATTGTTTTCATCACCATGCCAAAGTGAAGTCACCTCCTTCTCCAACTCACTAGACAATACCCTCTTCCAAGGCGCCCCATACCACACTACCTTCTTCACAACAATGCATATCTCCGAGTCTGTGACTACATCTCTTTACAAGGAGCCCAAGGCCACATTTTTTTTTTCCTGGAAGCGTGCCAACTCTTTTTCTTCTCAGCAAATGGAGTGCACCCAATATCCACCACCAAGACTATTGGAATACATGGTGTCATACTTTTTCTCTGTGCACAATTACCTCAACACCAACCTGACTTCTTTTGGTGTGCATCCCAACTCCTCAACTATTTTTTCATTGTTTTAAAAGTCATATATCCCCATGGATTTCCTACAAAATTTCACAATGGTTGTGGGGTGTCGTTCCTCCATGCCCACTTCTTCCACATCTAACTCTAGGTCTGGATGAGTGAATGCCTCCACACACTACTCTATCTCAACACTTCGAGTTTGTGTCGAAATGAGTCTTCCAACTATTTAAATTCTCTCCTACTCAACACCTGACAATTAGCTCAAAACAAAATCACTTTATCTACTAAAATCATAGTTGAGTAATCAACTAAACATGCAGTGGAAGCATAAATAAGGAAACCAAATCAAGCACACATAAACACCAATATTTTTGGGTAGATATCCCTAGAAAAAAACCACGTAGGGAAAATCGATGTTGAGAATGATTTTATTACGTTAAATCATGGCTCACATAACATGGATGATGGCCTATTGAGAGAAATACAACTACATACTAACCTGGCAAGGTATGACCTATTGTACGACTAGTTTTGGCATGCTTTTCGATGCATACATGATTCACCTTCTTGTTAATCATGTATATACGTGATTGTCTACACTATGAACTGTGTATCCATACAAAAAACTTGTACAACAAGCTTCGTACGATTTGACACTCTCATGTGGATTCCTCAAACTAAAACCCACCTACGTAAGCCTATGTTCTCTCTTCTCCTTGACCTGATCTATAGATGGAAGTCTTTCTCCTTCCCTATCCAATATCTCCTTGAATCCAATTCCTTCTTGATTCGAGCTCTCAAGTATCAAGTATCCTTGATTTTTTCAAGTGTCTTTCTCATTCACCCTAGTCTTTCTTTTATAATCGTGAGTTATAATCTATTTATAATCTCACTTGAGATCTAGAATTACATGTTAAGATTGCATGCATGCTAACTTTTAGAATTTTCTAAAATAACTAAATTAACTAAATACATAATTAATTCAATAAAAGCAATTTACTTTAATAACTCTGATAATTAAATTAAATTCAAGAGTAGAAAGCTTTGGAAGATTTCCACACGTTTAGACACATAGACCTGCGTGGAAATACATGTTTGATGCTATCACTAACATCAACACTCCCTCTTAGCAAGGGAGGTATTCTACACCACTCCAAGTATGTCTCTGAAGAACACAAACTTCCATTTCTCCAAGGGCTTGGTCAGAATATATGCAACCTACTCATCTGTGGAAATGTACTGAAGCTTCACTGCTCCCTTCTAGATCCTATCCTAAATGAAGTGATATATTATCTCAATATGTTTGGAGCTGTCATGGAATACTAGATTCTCATGGAGTTTGATACAACTTTGATTATTGCAGTATATCACTGTAGTCTCCAACACCTAACCAAATAAACATGTAAGCAATTTTCAAAGCCAAATGGATCCATAGTTAGCCATACTCGCTTCCATATACTCTGCCTCTGTTGAATTGAGTGCTACAGAAGTATGATTCCTATTGAAACAAGTAATCGTTGTTGATCCCAAGTTGAAGCAGCACCTTGAGGTTCTCTTTATGTCTATTTCACTCGCTTCCCAATCCAAGTCTTTGTATCCCTGCAACTCCACTCCATGTCCTCCAAGATATCTCAAGCCATATGCCATTGTACCTCTCAAGTACCTGAGCACGTGATTTGTTGCGATCCAATGCACATTCCTTGTCTCTACCATGAACTAACTCAAGTTTTTCATAGCAAAACAAATATCTCATCTGGTGTTGACCAAATACATCAAGGACCCTATCAGTTGCCTATATATACTAGGATCCACCAATTATGAATCTGGATTGATTGCATTCTTCAAATTGGTAATCATAGGTGTAGCCATTGGTTTACATTCCTCCATCCTAAATCTTTTCAAGATATCTATTACATGATTCCCTTGTCCGAGGAATATATCTCTCGATACCTGCCATACCTCTCACCCCAATAAATAATGCATCAAGCCAATTTCCTTCATCTTGAAATCACTAGCCAAATATGCTTTGCACCCTACAATAATCTCTTATGCACCTATGAGAAATAAATCATCAACGTACAGAACCAAGATGAGAGGATCCTCTCCAATAAGTATGAAGTACAAGTTAGGATCCACCTCACTCTTGGTAAATCCCATACTCTACAAGTATCCATTGATCCTGGAATAGCCCTCCTTGGGTGCATGTTTGGTATAAGGAATTTTGAGTGAATAAGATCCAATATCTCCTTAGACCTACTCTTGATGCTTGGAAAAGCATCCTTGGCATTATTTCCAAGTGCACACCCTCACCTACTTCACAATCCTTAACTATGGAAGACAGTAACAATCCCCCTCAGAATCGATAATGCCATGTAGTGTAGGTGTCCCAACCTCTTGTGCCACAACTCACATAGGTTATCATTGTCATGTACCAAATATTGAACAAACTTTCCCTTCAACCTATATAAATTTATTTCTCTAACCTCAATGACCATTGCACTCTTCAGGATATCCTTCTCTAGATGTATGAGTACCTTCCCTCTCTTAAAAGTAACGATGAAACCCTTGTCCTCCATAGTTGACATTGAAAGCAAATTCTTCTTCAAACCTGGTACTTAAAGAACATCATGGGAATCAAATGAACCTCCTGACTCTAGTTGGAACGTAATCGTTCCCTCTCCCTTTATTGCATACCTGGAATCATTACCAAGCTCCACATGAACCTTTGAGTCCCTCTCCATTATACTAATAAATAGCTCTCGTGATTTTTTCATATGACGAGATGCACCACTATCCAAGAACCAAACACTCCTCATTGTTATGCTAGTAGAAAGTTAAGAAATCATTGAGTAATCCTTCTCAAATATTGTTGCAAACTCATCAAGCTACGTCTCTGTTGATGTTGTAGTATGTGTCTTTCCATTACCCTTATTCTTCTTCTCCAGACACTAAGATGCACAATGTCCATTCTTATGACATGAGAAACACTTGATTTTACTCAAGTCCTTCTTATTTATCGGTCATGATGATCCTCCATCACTGTTACCCTTCTTGATAGAACCCCTTCCTTTGCCCCTCATTGTCTTACTAACAAGAGACAAGTTCTCTTCACTACCTCCCTGCTTGTTTCCCTTCTACTCCTCCCAAGTCTCTTCCTGGATGCAATCATCCCAAAGTCTCTGGCAATTTGGGATATTTTTCTAAGTGCAAACTCCTTTAACTAATGGTTCCCATGACTTGGGAAGACCATTTAGTGCCACATTCATGAGCTCAGTGTCTTCAGTTTTCTCCCATATGGATACAAGTTGATCACGTACCTATGTGATCCTCATGAGATAGTTGGTAACATTATTTGATCTAGACATCTAAATAGATCTGATTTTATTCCTTAAGACCATATTCCTATTCATTTTCTTGCTCTGGAATAAACTTACCAAGGCATCAAAGATCTCTTTGGTCTCCTTCTTCTCGTTTAGATGAGGGATTGTATGATCCTTCACTGAATCTAGGAGGACCCTTTCTTCTTTTATCTCCTTCTTGTTGTGAGCATCTAAAGTTGTCATATTTTTCGATGTAGTAATTGTTTTATCCACTAACTCCCAAAGGTCATACTCCTTCAATGCCAAAGTCAGTCTTTCTTTCCAAGATAGGAAGTTGGATTCTCCATCCAATCTATCTTCAACTCTCAATGGTGTTGTTGCCATCTCTAAAACTTGATAAACTACCCTCGAAATAACTTGCTGCTAAAAACTTTCCCATGTACTCATATGTACAGAATGTACGTGATTTTCAACATTGCAACTTGTGTATATACGTGATTTGACACACTGCAAATTGTGTATGTAAGTGACTATGTCTTTTGTGAATCACGTATGCCTCTGTACACCTACAAAAACTTAGCTCTGCCTCAGTACGATTGTTTCCTTAGAAACATTGTTCTTCGATTTCCTCCTCTAGGTTATGGATCTGTTATGGATATGAGATATGTCTTCCCTTCAGAGCACGTGCTATGTACCATGTTGAAATTATCTCCTACTAAACACCCAAAAACTAGCTCAAAACAAAATCACTTTATCTACTAAAAGAACAACTAAGTAATCAACTAAACATGCAGCGAAAGCATAAATAAGGAAAACAAATCAAGCACACATAAACCCCAATATTTTTGGGTAGATACGCTTGGGAAAAAACCCCAAAGGTAAAAACAGTGTTGAGAATGATTTTTTATGCTAAAATTAGGGCTCCCGTAATAGGGATAATGGCCCACTAAGAGAAATAAAATTGTATATTAACTTGTTGTAAGACTAGTTTTGGCACAATTTTTAAGGCATACGCGACTCTCCTTCTTTTGAATTGCGTATATACATGACTATATACATTGTGAACCGTGTATCCATACGGAAAACTTGTACGGAAAGTTGTATACGATCCGACACTCTCTTGTGGCTTCCTCAGACTAAAACCCACCTGCGTAAACCTTTGTTCTCTCTTCTCCTTAACCTGATCTGTAGATGGAATTCCTTCTCTTTCCCTATCCAAGATCTCCTTCAATCAAAGTCCTTCGTGATCCAAGGTCTCAAGTATCAAGTCTCCTTGAGTCTTTCAAGTGTCTTTCTCCTTCACCCTAGCCTCCTTTTTATAATCTTGATTTATAATATATTTCCAATCTCACTTGAGATTTAGAATTACATGTTAATATTGCATGCATGCTAACTTTTATCATTTTCTAAAATAACTAAATTAACTAATTACATAATTAATTTAATAAAAGAAATTTACTTTAATAATTCCTTTAATTAAAGTAAATTCAAGAGTAGAAGGTTGGACGATTTCCACACGTCTAGACACATAGACCTGTGTGGAAATACATGTTTGATTCTACCACTAACATCAACACCAATTGATCTATGTCAACCCCTACACTACATTGTAAGAAACAAAGTGACTTGGGTTGTGTTTCTTGTGCAATGACCTCGGCAAGTGTTGCGACAATCGACTTCCACTCATCCATGTGCTCTTTCTTACAGTATTACAGGCTTCACAACCGATCTGTATTCTCTAAGGTATACCTCACTAATGTCTCCAATGTCGTCAATCTGTGTTCTGTCTGGCCCAATCCTCCCAAGGTCACCATGGATGAACTCACCCCCTTTTGTTGCACCGCATCACAAGGTCTGTCCACACTTATGTTGACTCCCTCAATAAACTTGACCACAAAAATCCTAAGTATTCATCCAAGCTTCCTCTTCGTCATCATGGGCATACTTGATTTTTTGGATTCATCCAAGAACACCATGCAACCTGCATGGAGGAGTGGAACTATCTTGGAAAATATGAGAAATTCTTACCCTAATACCAACGCATGATCATCCAATGGAGAAATCATCAAGTCCCAATTTCCAGACCAACTTCCAACTCTCAAAGGTGTGAATCGAACCACCCCAACTGGTGATTCTATTGTTTCTTTGACCACCTTGAACATGGTCAAGCTTCTCTTAGGATTACGATAGAGTGACTTCGTGGTATGATCACTCATAAAGTTGTGAGTCATTTCGGTGTCCACAAAAGCAACCACCTTCACAACACTCATTGTCGCATCCACAAAGAAAATTCATCCTCCTTCACCATGCAAACATTTTCCATGACCTCTATCTTCCAACTTCTCTAGACATGATACCAAAGCATCCACCACTTTGTAATGTCCCCATTCTTGGAAATTATTATATTAGAGAGTGTTATGCCTACCAAAGTAGCCAGATGGGGATGACAGCAAGTTCAGGAGTTATTGAGGGGTTGTATTGGGCGTGAATTGAATCGTTCATCATATTTCATCATCAGGATCCATTCCGCACAGCTTGGCTTTGGTTCTATTGTATTCTGAAGATTTTCGTAATTTTGAGTTATTATGAGTCATATTTTAATTAATTTCACTAAGAAGGTCATTTTGTGCATAATACTTGGAGAAACCTCTTAGTGTAATAGTTCATTAGAATCGGGAGGAAGAGCACTATAGGATTAGAAGATGAGAAGTGACTTTTAGTGGCCGTAGAAGCCATAGAGATGAATAAATCACTTTTTAGAGGCAAAAAGGCCAATTAATTAATAAAGTGATTTAATTAAAGAATAATAAAAATAAAGTAAAAGTCACTTGGAGGGAAAAAAGTGAACAAGGGGGATAAAAGAGAGATAGGGGCCTCTGTTCTCTCATTATGTTGTTTATCATTTTGATGGTTGGCTTCTTGCTAGAGAGCCCATGCACTTGGGGGTTTTGAGGGTTTTGACTGAACAAACCCTAGAGATCATATCAGTGGTGAAATATTCCACCCAACCTAGTCCAATCTTGGTCACGGAGGGGAAATATTTCTCCCTCAACATTCTACATCAATTACCATTCAGTTACAGGTGCAACTGTGGAGTCAGGGTGTATTGTTGAAGGCTTTCTGCAGAGCTGGGGTGCATTGTTCTTGAGAGAGTAGTTTGATTTGCTCAGAGGTGGCTAGATATTCAGTCGATATCACTCCATGATCATTTTACATCACCCTAGTGTCATTTTGCATCATTTTTTGAGTGGATTATTCATCCCCTTGGTCCCATCACTCAGGAGGGAGTGTTTATCTTCAGTAAGGTGCATTGTGCATACTGCATCTTGTGAGTTGGAGCGAGAGATCACTCCCAATAGCTTGGAGGTTTATCATAGGGTTTCTCTAACCCTCGATCTACATTTTGGCACTTGGTTTCAGTGGATTAGAGGCCATATCCTTGGAGGCCAATTTATTGTCTTACTACAGCCAATGAGGGGC
This sequence comes from Picea engelmannii, assembly GCA_009831015.1. Lineage (NCBI taxonomy): Eukaryota > Viridiplantae > Streptophyta > Pinopsida > Pinales > Pinaceae > Picea > Picea engelmannii. Next base: position 279,160 of record ML789122.1, on the reverse strand, counting down.
GCATTGTGATAGGGAGGACACCATATATCAACTAGGGACGAGTTGGATCTTCTATATTTTGGGTGTTCCGCTTGGAAAGGATTTTGGAAGCCTAGATATTCATCTCTATATTGTATCTTGGAAGCATTATCATCCATACACTCTATTCTCTTATGTGTATTCCAGATCTGCTCCATTTTGTATGAGGTCAGCTATATATGATTAATAAATCAGATTTGAGGTATTTGTACTATCTACTTGAGTTGCTTCAATTGTGTTTTGTTGTGTATATGCTATTGGTTGTATTTGTATCTTTACTTGCTGCAAACACACACTAAAGCCACCACCATAACCCCAGGTAAACTCAAGAAGACAAAAATTTGCAAAATTTTTGACAAAATACCACAACCATAAAACACATAAAACCACAATGTTCCAATCAGATCTGGTTGGGAACATTACAGTGGTATCAGAGCGAAGATTCCTCCCAGCCTAAGGGGTCTTCCATAAGGAGAGATGGATTTTATGGATTTTGCAGAAGAGGTTATATATTGTGAAAAGGAATATCGAGCCCTTAGTGAAACATTTAGGACTCAAGTGGCATTCCAACAATTTGTATCCATCAAGAATCCTAGGTGGAGCAAATATGAGGTTACATATTGGATCAACATAGAAAAGGAAAGCAAAGACACATTAGTCAAAGAGGTAGATACATCACTACTAGATAGTAGATGGAATGAAGCACAAATTAAGCCTACACCCATTAGGAGCAAGGAACTTTTCTACAGTTGCAAAGAGCCTTGGGCGCTAGATCACAGATGTAGGGGTAAAGGGAAAGTGAATTACATTGAGTTTCACTATGGCAGTGATGAGGAGGATGAGTATGAGGATGAGACCTTAGATGCCTCATTAGAGCAGTCACAGGACTCTTGCACATTTGATGGATAGTTGGATGGACAAGATGATAGTGTATGTTCTTTAGCTTCCCTATTAGACAATGTTGAGGAATCAACACTTCAGCATAGTGATGAAACTTGTGAGGACTTTGATGTGTTAGCACCGAGGCATGATGAAATTAAAAGGTTGGATGACCTACCTTTGGATGTTGGTATGGGGTCATGTGTGGGGAATATTTTTCCTCCCATGGAGATGAGCGTGACACGGTCCTTACCTTCTCGGACATTTATGTTAGACATGACACATGAGGATATCAATGATATTCTAGAGGTGGTAGAGGAGCCTTGTGTAGTATTGGAACACAAGGGACATGTAGATCTGCAGACCCAGGATTAGAGGCATGACTTGGAGACAGATGATTATATACATACCTATCAATATGGGGAGAGTGGGTCACCTCTTTTGGGGAGTCCATTGATAGATCAGGTTNCCATAAGGAGAGATGGATTTTATGGATTTTGCAGAAGAGGTTATATATTGTGAAAAGGAATATCGAGCCCTTAGTGAAACATTTAGGACTCAAGTGGCATTCCAACAATTTGTATCCATCAAGAATCCTAGGTGGAGCAAATATGAGGTTACATATTGGATCAACATAGAAAAGGAAAGCAAAGACACATTAGTCAAAGAGGTAGATACATCACTACTAGATAGTAGATGGAATGAAGCACAAATTAAGCCTACACCCATTAGGAGCAAGGAACTTTTCTACAGTTGCAAAGAGCCTTGGGCGCTAGATCACAGATGTAGGGGTAAAGGGAAAGTGAATTACATTGAGTTTCACTATGGCAGTGATGAGGAGGATGAGTATGAGGATGAGACCTTAGATGCCTCATTAGAGCAGTCACAGGACTCTTGCACATTTGATGGATAGTTGGATGGACAAGATGATAGTGTATGTTCTTTAGCTTCCCTATTAGACAATGTTGAGGAATCAACACTTCAGCATAGTGATGAAACTTGTGAGGACTTTGATGTGTTAGCACCGAGGCATGATGAAATTAAAAGGTTGGATGACCTACCTTTGGATGTTGGTATGGGGTCATGTGTGGGGAATATTTTTCCTCCCATGGAGATGAGCGTGACACGGTCCTTACCTTCTCGGACATTTATGTTAGACATGACACATGAGGATATCAATGATATTCTAGAGGTGGTAGAGGAGCCTTGTGTAGTATTGGAACACAAGGGACATGTAGATCTGCAGACCCAGGATTAGAGGCATGACTTGGAGACAGATGATTATATACATACCTATCAATATGGGGAGAGTGGGTCACCTCTTTTGGGGAGTCCATTGATAGATCAGGTTGTGGAGATTGACAACTTGTTGGGATACTTACTTCCAGGATGATTCTATGGTGATGAGGATGCACTCCTTGTTGGTTAGGATGACCATAGCACTTGTTTGGACACATCTGTATGGGATCTGGATATAGATGATATTATCAGGGTGGGTGAACATGAGGATAAAACTTCCCATACAGGATGCAATGTGATTCAGATGGGGGTAGCACTTGGTCATGATGTGTAGTGGCATACAAGAGGACTCGGTAGCACAGAGGACGGTGGGAAGTTAAGTTCTTTATATTTTTAGGAGTGTGTTGTTGGGGATTCCATTGTTGATACTAGCAATGTGAGGCATGAGATAGCACCTCATCTAGATTGTGATTAGGAGTCACGACACTTGATAGGACATTTGAGAGTTAGTGAGGACATGATCATGGCAGCCACTAGATGCATTGATGATACACATGAATTGGTGGTAGGATATTGTTGGAGGTCCTTGATGGCACATGATAGTTCAAATGGGGGACTTTCCATTGATGACTTCTATACACTCAATGAGAGAGTGACTGTGATGAGGGTCGACTACCAGCAGTTATTGATGGATAGGTATTACCTATTGGAGGTTAGAGAGATGTATCACAGGGCACTGAGGGAGAAGTAGGTTGAGGTGGACCGACTCACTCATGATTTGGTGAGCACATGAGTATTCTTGGAAGGAACATAGACATCCCTTCAAGAATCAGGGTCTATAGTAGAAGAGCTCCTTGAGGAGACTAGTCAAAGATCCACTACACCTATCTCAACAAAGAGTTAGATATATCCTTCAACCACATTGCTAGAGGATGTTGGTGGTTTGGAAAAGGAGCACCAGTTGATGGAGGAGCATGATGAGTACCCATGATCATTGATGAGTATGGAGAGATATGATCTGGAGACACAGAAGGATGTACATGTGTCACAGGGACCACCCTTCACGAGGGGTTTTGAGACAATTGGGAATACACATACACATGGGGATTACAGAGCCAGGGGTAGTTATGAGGACACTTCCATTTGTGTTCCAGGATTGGTTGACATCCATGCAGAGGTTGATCTGAAAGTACACCTTGGACACATGATTATGCAGGAGGATATAGGGGCTTGTATGACTATACTGGGGCACATGATGATGTAGGAGGATATAGGGGCTTGTATGACTATACTAGGGCACATGATGATGAGAGATAGTTCATAGGAGCATTCAAAGGTTTACAATGGGATTCAAGGGGACGCATTGGATTGCATGGAGGAGACAGACATGGTGGAGCATGGATATTCCTCTCCCTTTCAACAGTACATAGTTATGGAAGATCACCTTCACAGTAGTAGCAGCTATATGAGTGATGATGGAGGGAGAGTGATTGACCACCAGGTTGTGGAGTCATTGACTGTTGTACCTGGTTGGACTTTAGTGATGAGTACGGACGATTATTCATCATGGGTACTAGTGGATGAGATTTTGGTCCAATCCTTGGGATTGACCAAAGCATACGATACTTCCCAGGCCTACAGACAATTGCAGTTATTTTTGTTAGCCTTTCTCGATATTCTCATCATTAACAACAACACAGGAGGAGATAGACGGTGCCAGAAGACATGGAGAGTTGATAGGAAGAGACCTCCTAACATGAGTGACTTTATTACATACATCAGTATAGGGGAGGATCATCAGAGATAGACAATTGAGGCCTTGGGCATGATGGAGAGTATCTTAGGCCATGGGACAGAGGATATCTTAGAGGTTGATACATATTCATATTCTCATTGGGATGAGGATGAAGGGATGTTGACAGTTATCAGTATGGCACATCAAAAGTTAGTGTGGATTGGAAGTGATGAACTTCTAAGTTTCCCATGGGATCTGGGATTCCATCTTGTCAGTAGTTTGCTTCATCTTGTGATGGTCTTGGTTGCGCCCAAGAGTAGCATACTTCACTCTTGGATTATTTTGAGAGGGCTTGCTTAGATTTGTTCTATGTGGAGAGACATGTTCTCCATGTTGATACTCGTGATCGAGTATGGTGATGGATGGACAGATTTTGGTTCCACAGGGATACCTTTACAGGTTCAACTTCTTGATAGCAAGCCCAATTATCACAGGTATTTTAGCATGAGGATCCAGGAGTGGGGGATCCAGTATGTATACGTTGGGTAGACAGCCATGATCAGAGTAGTGAAGCATCATCGTTATGGTCCATTTCAAAGATTAGCATGGGACCCTGGGATTATAGGGCTGGGAATTTCATTGACTAATGGAGGCAAGTGGATATTTGCAGGGGAAAATCACTTTGATTTTCCATTGAGCTTCAGTTTTGAGGGGAGCACATCACTTTTTGGTGATTCATTAAGGTCTAGTAGTATCTCACTATGGTAGAAACACCTTCAGTCGGTGGAGGTCATGTTGGGATTGGTATGGTATTGGAGGACATACTCATTTCAGGTGGAGGTCGTGTGTTATTTGCAGGAGATTGATGGTTTTGATATATTACAGGACTATACTTCACGGGGCATTGCATTTCACATCTTGATATGGGATCCAGGGATTAGAGTGTTGGGTAGTCCGGAGTTTGATGGGGTCGAGATCTGATTAGAGTGGTTTCTTCTAAAGTTGACCGAGGATCGGGTCCACGCGATCATTCAACTTATCAGGAGCATTTGGGTATCATGTATGGTGATCACTTGGAGGGTTCATGTCTTGAGGAGATTTTAATGCAGGTCACACAAGTGGATATGGGATCCGGGTATAATATACATATTGATTCAGTTATTGCTTGAGGACAAGCAATATTCCAGCAGGGAGGACTGTAATGTCCCCATTTTTGGACATTATTATATTACAGAGTGTTATGCCTACCAAAGTAGCCAGATGGGGGTGACAACGAATTCAGGAGTTATTGAGAGGTTTTATTGGGCCTGACTTGCATCGTTCATCATATTTCATCATCGAAATCCATTCTGCATAGCTTGGATTTGGTTCTGTTGCATTCCGACGATTTTTCGTAATTTTGAGTTATTATGAGTCGTATTTTAATTAATTTCACTAAGAAGGTCATTTTGGGCATAATACTTGGAGAAACCTCTTAGTGTAATAGCTCATCAGAATCAGGAGGAAGAGCACTACAGGATTAGATGATGAGAAGTAACTTTCAGTGGTCGAAGAATCCATAGGGACGAATAAATCACTTTTTAGAGGCAAAAATGTCAATTAATTAATAAAGTGATTTAATTAAAGAATAATAAAATAAAGTAAAATTCACTTGAAGGGAAAAGGTGAAGGGGATAAAAGAGAGATAGGGGCCTATATTCTCTCATTATGTTGTTTATCATTTTGATGCATGGATTCTTGCTAGAGAGCCCATGCACTTGGGGGTTTTGAGGGTTTTGACTGAACAAACCATAGAGATCAACTTGATTGTGAAAGCTTCCACCCAACCTGGTCCAAGCTTGGTCACGGAGGTGAAAGATTCTTCCCTCACCATTATACATCAGTTACCATTCAGTTATAGGTGCAGTTGTGGAGGCAGAGCGTATTGTTGGAGGTTTTTTGTTGAGATTCAACAAGAAGATCCTAGTGAAAACTATGCACCTACACTAGGATGGAGCCTCAAGCTATTTTTAGGTGGAAGTCTATTTTTAGATGATGAGCAAATTCTATTTATAGATGATGTTTATTTATAGATGGTGAGTGAATTATATTTATAGATGTATGTCGACTATTATTATCCCTTAATAATAGTTGGACAATAAATATTAGACTATTCTCAATGAGCACTTGGAAATAGTTAACTAAAGTGGAAAATTAGTTAGCTATAAGAAATTCGAGTTCAAAGGTTGATTGGTGGGACATGCAAGTCGAATTAGTTGTAACTGAGTGATTCGAAGTTGTAACAGAGTTGGATGTGTAGTTATGTGAGTTGTGAAGTAGTTTAACTCAATTAAGTGAGTTAAGCTCAGTTGTACTAGTTGTAACTGAACGCACACTAGTGATAGATCAGTGAATTAATTATTAATTAATTCACAATCAGTGGTCTCACATGAAACTGAAGATTTACCATTGTTAACTACATGCATGTCAGATCCAGTGGAGACCCAGTTGAGATAACAAGTGAAAGGGATAGTTTGACTATCAATTGTGACATTAGTGAGTGCACTCATGCAACCACACACAGATTTGATGTGCCCATGAGGATTTCACAACCTAGGCAAGAGGAATTCACTCATTGTAGGGATTTCCATTAGCATGGATTGTGCAGAGGAGGCAGGTTGTCTGGAAGCAATAAATTGGCACATGAATTTGTCAATTTTTGTATGACAGTGTGAGATGATTGTATATTGTACTGAGAGCTCTTGGATTAGATTTTTGTATGATATTGTTTCATGATCCATGATATATACATAATATATGATAGTGGGTTTTTTAGCTTTATGCTTTCCCAGTAAAACATTTGTGTTATGTGTGATTGATCTTTCTTCTTGATATTGCAATTGGCGATCATGTTTTAAATTCCGCAAGAATATTTGTAGAATCGATTACGTATTTAACAGTGGAATATACTTGTTAGATCGAGAGAATCCAGGCAATACATAATTTGTATTAAAATTTCTACATTTTCTGCAGAGCTAGGGTGCACTATTCTTGAGAGAGTAGTTTGATTTTCTCATAGGTGGATAGATATTTAGTGTATCTTACTCCAGGACCATTTTCCATCGCCCTAGCACCTTTATTCATCATTTTTTGAGTGGATTCTTCAACTCCTTGGTCCTATCACTCAGGAGGGCATGTTTCTCTTTAGGAGGGTGTGTTTCTCTTCAGGAGGGTACATTGTGCATAGTGGATCTTGTGATTTGAAGTGGGAGATCACTCCCAATAGATTGGAGGTTTGTCAGAGGGTTTCTCTAACCCATGATCTACATTTTGGCACATGGTTTCAGTGGACTAGAGGCCATATCCTTGGATTCTTATTTCTTGTCTTGCTACAGCCAATGAGGGGTGCATTTTGATAGGGAGGACACCATATATCAGCTAGGGAAGATTTGGATCCTCTATATTTTGGGTGTTCTGCATGGAGAGGCTTTTGGAATCCTAGATCTTCATCTCTATATTGTATCTTGGAGGAATTATCAACCATACACTTTTTTCTCTTATTTGTATTCCATATATGCTACATTTTGTATGAGATCAACTATATATGATTAATAAATCATATATGAGGTATTTGTGTTATCTACTTGAGTTGCTTCTATTGTATTTTTTTGTGTATGTGAAAATGGCTACATTGACATATTTACTTACTGCAAACACACAATAAAACCACCACCATAACCCCAGCGAAACTCAAGAAGACAAAAATATGCAAAGTTTTTGAAAAAATACCACAACCAGAAAACTCATAAAACCCCAACGTTCCAATCAGATCAAGTTGGGAACATTACACACTTCCAGCATCTCCTTTGAAGGTGTCAGAGTTTGGAATAATTCCACCATGGTGGCGATCTTCTCCTTTGACTACTACCCTTGGTCTTCCTCCAACTGTTCCAACTTACTCTTCATCTAAGAGTCTGCTGCAAATTGATTTTCATCACAAAGAAAACAATGAACAAGTATTCCTCTGCAATCAAGTAGCTTCTTCGTTGTTGTGACATCTCCTTTTCCTTGGGTGTCCTCATTCCTAAGTGATCACAACCTTGGCATCTCTCTAGACTCAGTCCCATCCAAGAATGCCTTTGTTTCATCGTCGTATAATTTTGGTTGTTCCTTGATCTCACACATGTTCTTCAATCATTCCTGTAAATGTGCGAAGTTTCGATTCGCAATGTCCATTCTATTATGCCATGTCTCATCATCATTGGATTTCAGCATCCTCTTCGAACCTTCCCAACACTGCTTCAAAATTCACTTCACAATGTCCACCATGTTCTACCATTCATGCACGACTTCAATCTCGTAGGTTGATTCAATCCTTGGCTCGCATCGCACAACTATGCCTCTTGTCTCAACTCAACTTCTTAACTTGTTTGAACAACTGACACCTTGTTCACTTGTTGCACCAAGACATCTGCATGTTATTGTCCCAACTCTCACAAGTCTGTCGATGCACTAGCTCACCCGACCACTTCACAACTCTTCACACAACCTGCTAGAGTCATTCTACCTTTCCAGTGGAGTGCCCAACCTGCCAATGAGTCGAGCCAACAACCCAAAATTCATTCAAACTTAACTCTGTAATGAACTCTGTAATCATAACTATGATAGGTCTTGGAGTCGTCCACCTTTCTCAAGTGCTCGATTCAATCCACAAAATTTGTGCCTCGTCTACACAAGGTGTGCACCCATAACTATCCACAAGTTGCAACTTGATCTGTAAATCAGCACCAACTTCTTCCACAAGATTGATAACGATTGTCCACCAAAGTCTGTGACCAAATCTACCTCTGTGATGAACTAATTTCCCTCACTAAATTGTTTCACCAAGTCTACTCTAATACCATCTATCGTCAAGATAGTTGTGAAGAGCTATCCAATATGTTCACCAAAATCAACATTGATACCATGTGTCACACACCCACATTCTTCTCGGGGATCCAACTCGACTTGGTGCACCCAAGTCGCCCAACACTTAAGGTCGTGCGGCACTGCAACATTTCGTTTCAGCAACTTGACTAAACCAAAATTACTTCGTCCGAATTATGCCTCACTCAAGACGCACCCATACTCTACCTTGAGTCAATCATGCCAACTATACTTGTGTTCTATACATAAACAGTTATATGGTTATTATACTTAGCCAATTACGCAACCAAGAACATGCAACCATTTATACACAAGAGACACAAATATGGTTGGGCAACACTAACCATTCCTAACACTCGTATAAGTCTTCTACTATACAAATGTTGTTACAATGCTTTACAAAGAGGATCTCGTAGCTCAATACATAGATATACAAGAATTCAGCTTAGTCACATCTTGACTTGCCTACTTGCTCATACACCCAAGTCTCCCTGTTACAACCTGAGCCTAATTGTTGCAACCTTCTCTTTGTCGTGCGCACTACCTTATCGAACCTTCATGCCTCTCTGTCATGTGTCTTGACCAAGAAACCCAACGAGACACTAAGCCAAGCCTTCACACTTCATGTTCATCCTCATCACCTCAACCTGAGATGCAAACCTCACTCTCCAACCCAAGTTGTGATGATGTGATGTGTTTTATCTCATGTGCCTTGTGCTCTTGTATGGACTCCAAATGTCACCTTTATGAACCGTCTCATCCTTTGGGTGTGTCGCTCTCCTTCGTGGACCAATGTGCCCAAACGAATCGACGCATGCCAACCTTGGGTGCACCTTTTCCTTGTGCATTCCCTTGAATCGGTCGACGTGACTCTTCTTGAGTATGTAGATGGGATCATCCAACTTCTCCAACATGCCCATGTTGCCAAGGGTAGACGGGTCCACTCCTTGGGTGTGCACCCAAGTCACCATGTCCTTTCCCAACCACAACCCTAAGTCCTCGTCCTCCTTCGCAAGGCAAGAAAGGCACGTGCCCCCTTGGGTCTGTACATCTCTATCGTCTGCCCAAGGTGCTCCTGCCCATGCCTTCTTGACTACTTGCTGGTTAATCTACCCAAAGAATGTCCACACTCAATGGATGTCTCAAAAAGCCTTACATCTATCATGATTGAGACTTTGTCTTTCTAATAATTTCAAACAACAAATACTTCTAAATTTAAAGAATAAACATAACATAAAATATAACTAATGAGATAATGGAAATTATAACAAATGTACCAAAAAAATTAATTTATTCATACCCTTATTGTTGGCCGAATAGTTCTCAGTATTGAAATTTATTTGGTAGCATGGTTCTCATTATTGAAATATTTCCATTCATATCCTTTTATATAATTAGAATAGCACCACCTAAATTTGAACTATGTTCATTATCATAACGATGTCCCATCTTAATCACATCCCAACAAAAACACTTATCATTAGCACACTTGTAATCGAGACAAAGCAAATAATGTCATCATTGCTAGAAGGTTCATGGCACTAAGTTGAACATGAAATCACTATACCTACCATTTGAGAGTAATAAGTTGAAAACGAAACAATTTTATAATAATAAGAAAAGAAAATAATACATGAAATAAGAGTGCTTCATATTGAATATGATTGCACCCCCAAAAGTACACTTTTGGGAAATGAGCTTTTAATAATCACACTTTTCAATAATATCATAATTTTAATAGAATATTTCCAATAATATCGATTATTATTATTAAATCAAGAAGAATATTGAAAGACAATGAAGGAAAGTTTTCAAGTATCATACCTCGAACGCCGAATCTAACAAAATTATTATAATAAAATTAATTTTGATTTTAAATGTGTTTGGCATTCATCTCATCATATATAAAGAGGTTTATATTAATTAATTATAAATTTGGATCATCGTAATTATAATAATGTTTAAGGTACTTTCCAAATTCTTCCCCTAAGCTCATAAATTCTCTTTGTGTGATTTATTAATTTTTGTTTTCTATGATATTAATTGGCATCTTCATGCTTTAGTATTCGTTTACCTTGGTTTTAATTTTCATGTTTGTGCATTAGTATTATTTTTCTTACATAAAGTATGCTAAGGCATGAGTGTGTATTGAATAGAGTGTGGAATATTGACTAATAGGGAGTTTTGAATTCTAACTTTGTATCACTATGATATAAATGTCTATTTTAATATGGAGTTTTGAATTTTAATTTTAATTGTGTATCAATATACTATAAGCATTCGCTTCAATATGGAAAAGAGATTTGAATCTCACCTCCTATTTTATGTAAAAGTAAAATTTTATAGATTGTTTGAGAGGAGATTTGAATTTCTCATCTATCTTATGTAAGAGTAAAAACCTTATCTATTATTTGAGATGATACTAAATTTGTTTTCTATTTTATATAAGAGTGAAAAATTTACCAATTGGTTGAGGTGGTATCATCTATACTTGCAATTACATTCTCCTATTAAAAAAATTGATAAAACCTACATGATGTCAATTTGGATTTCTTAGTGATATACATGGTTAAGGTTCACTAAAAATATTATTTATCTGTAACATATCTAATACTCTTTGTAATTATTGAGGATATAGGATATTTCTTGAAACTACAAATTTTCACGTTCTTCTTATGCTGATATCAATCAATCATGTATCCAATTTATCTAGTTGGGTTGAATTCAACATTATATAGATCTGATTTATAATTTTTGCATTGTCCTGCTACTGACTAATTAATGCATGCATATATGATAATGCAAGCTTGTCAATTGGGTTTAGCTCAGGTGGTTGGGAGGAATTATTTTTATCCTCTCCACCCAAGTTCAATTCTCACAAGTGACATGTTGAGCTCTTAACGAGTATATTATTGTAATGGCTCCAAGCCCTATTGTTGACTGGCCTTGTGCCTTGAAGATTCTAGGGTTTACCCTGAGTACCATCTTCGAAGTGAGGGGAAGTACTCGGGGGGTTCCTTAGGATTTATAACCTAGAAAAAAAATTGATGATGCAGGCTCATGCAAACAAAATTAATTCATTCATGGAAAATGGTATGATAATTACAGATATATGCTTAAACATGCAAACAGGATTGAACAAACTTAACATTAATTCAATTCATAACATAATCAACATTAAATCAACATAATAAAAATAATTCATAACACTTATCTTTCTAGGAATTAATTACCAATTGGATGCGGTTGAAGGATGTTTCACCCAACCATAGTCTCTATGTTGTACTTAATCTCTCTACAACAAGGCCACCCCCAATTTGAGTCTATGACCCCACAAGGTAAAAATCATTTGTGCTTGGCTCTAACTCTCCTCACATATCCCAATTCCTAGTTATCACAGTATATAACCTCTTATAACAATCCCAATCCACTAGACCTATTCCCCCTTCATCCTACACAACCCAAGGAATGACATCCCCTTCTCTGCCACGTAGTCCCTTGGGCCATCCCACTTCCCTTTTGGCTCCAACACAAACTAGCCAGGAAATATCACTACTTAGCACTCAAGGGATTATTAGTTGTCACTATTTTTTCTTGATGACAATCATTTCCCCTTATACATAGGCATCATTTGCACATAATTTTTATGACAACCATTCTCATAATTATATTACAACATTCATAAAACAACTTAGGCTTAGATACAAATATCACAAGGAATAATGAATGTCAACCCCCTTTGCATGTCAATGTTAACCCACATGTATCCATGGGAAGTACATGCTTCTCTCTTGTCCACCAATTCCAAGGTTGATAGGACTTAAGCTAATTATAAAGTGAGGCTTAATAAAACTAAGGTTTGAGGGCTTAGGCTCACAATAAAATAATATTTTTTCCATTGGCCCCCTTGAGCCCCTAAGA
>ML789122.1:239643-250001 GCA_009831015.1 Picea engelmannii | reverse complement strand
ACTAAAGTTATGGATTTATCCCTTGGATATATTAGAGCTAAGGTTTTGTGACTAAACCCTATATTATACTTCAATGTTGAGGAGTGGAGAAGAGGAGACATCTTTCATTGGAGGACTTTCTAGCATGATGCTTTCTTATTGGAACTCCTTGGTGTTGGTGAGGGTTTTTCTTAGTTTTCCCTAACTAGGGTTTTGAAGAGCTAGAGGATTGTACTAACCTTGATATGGGGCTATAATATGTACATGAACTTCATATATGTGTGTGTGTGTGTCTGTGTGTGTGTGTGTGTGTGTGTGTGTGTGTGTGTGTGTGTGTGTGTGTGTGTGTGTGAAATTTTAAACCGTCCAAAATTGTCTTAATGATGATTTGATTTTCAACTATCTATTTCTTCATGGTTTGGCAATTTTCACCACTAGTATGTCTCACTGATTTGACATAAGTTAAGGCTAAAATTGTCATAAAGTGAATTTCAGATCTGGTTTATGCATGATAAGATTGCCCTAGAGTGTTGAAACTTGGTGGCACTCATTTGATATATTTTCTCTTAGATTGCAATGTTGATTGGGGTTGCTAAGAAGTGAAATATTGTCCATTATTTTTGTTGTCTTATTATATTTCATAGAAATCTTAATGTTGAAAATTCACAAAGTTAAAATCTAAAAAACCTCTAAGAAAAAAAAGGTAAAATTTCTAAAATTACATTAATTGTCCTGGATCAAAAAAATTCTAAAAAATAAAATGAAATTTCTAAAATTACATTAATTATCCTAGATCCAAAAAAAATCTAAAACTTATATTTTTATAACTTTTTATAAACATTGAACGTTAACATATTACGGGGAACTGTGTTTCTCGGAGCAACCGCAAGCTAGGGTTTGGACAGTTGCAGACATTACAGAGAGTAGCATGAGCACCAGAGGAGGGGGTAAGGGGACCCCCTCATACAAACAGACAGTGGTAGACAGAGGGAAAGGGCGCAGGGGCAGATTATTCAAGGCACCAATGATAGGTACCTCGGGAGAAGACCTTGGAATAGGTCAGGAAAGAAACAAGGGGAAAAGTGAATGCAGGGAAGAGGAAGAAAGAGAAACTCAGAACGAGTTGCAAGACACAATAAAGACCAACCGGACCAAAGGACGTAACCCATGCAAACCCAAAGCAGCGCTAATACCCAAGGTGGTATTGGAGGATCCACAGACGCAACTCTACAGAGATTAGATGAAGGCACATGCGCTAATCTGCAAATTTATGGGATTATGGCCCACAGAAAAAGCGTTGCGCAACTGGATCAAATATCACTGGAAGCCAAATGGGGAAGTGGAGCTCCACCTGGGCTCGAAAGGTTTCTTCACAGCGGTATTCATAAACCTGGAGGAAAGAGACAGAGTATTTGAAGGAGGGCCATACTTCCATGCATCAACAGGACTGTACATGCAGCCATGGAAGGAGAATTTCTCCCCAAAGAAAGAGACCTTCAAAAAGGTACCGGTCTGGCTGAGACTCTACTCCCTACCCTTAGACTACTGATTACCCTCCACTTTCAAAGCGATAGGGAATAAATTGGGGAAATATATCAAGACCGTAGAAGCAACCCTGAAAGGGAGATACACATCCTACGCAAGAATATGCATAGATATGGATGTGTCGGGAGCACTCCCAGAAGCAATATGCCTTGAATTTAGGGATGAGGAATGGATCCAAAACATCGATTACGAACAAATCCCCTTCTGATGCAGAAGATGCCACAAACATGGCCACCTGATCAGGGAATTCCCTCTTAATAAAAAGCAAGAAGAAGAAAATTCCAAACCACAGTAGGATGAAGATGGATTTATTAAACCAAACCCCAGAAGTAGAGCCAACAAAAGGCAGAGAAAAGCCCAGGAATGAAATAACCCAGAAGTCTGATTGATTCTGGAAGGAAGGGATAAAACCAGTCAAGGGGCAGAGGCCAATAAGGATGCGGTAACAGCTCAGGAACTCTAGGAACAAACACCAAACAAGCCCATCGACCGACCTAACAACTAGAAGGAACAAGGAAGCTGCACAACTCTGATGGACGGAGAGATCAGAGACGACAACACCCCCATGCAAGATGCAGAGGGAGAGGTGGAAATGACACCGAGCGAAGTAGGCACAGAAGACCCGGAAATTAAAGAACTGGTAGAAAGGGAAAGGATATACCTCACAAACATACTAGAGCAATGGAAAAGACAGGGTGTGGACAATGTACCAACAGAGAAACTAGACCGCATCCAGTACTTGTTCCTCCTAAGGGAGGAATCCAAAGCTAGAGGCAAAAAGTGAGCACAGAGGGAGATTGGATACCTAGGAGTCAAAGCCGGCGAGGTACAACCACAACTCTCACCCAAACAGAAGTGGAGGAAAAAAGGCAGGAAATCCAACAGTGTAGCCCTGCATGAGCTTGGAGCGCTACTGATAAACTCGGGTAAGATCAAAAAACTCTTCCCCAACTCCCCCCCGCATGTTTAAAATGAAGGTTATAACATGGAAAATAAGAGGCCTAAATAGCCCAAGAAAACAACGAATCCTTAGAAATAGATTAAAACAGGAACAATCAGATCTTTGTTTTATCCAAGAGACCAAGTGTAATACAGAAAGAATGGAAACAATCAATCAACAACAATGGTGCAAGTACAATATGGTGGCTATTGGAGGCCACCAAATGGTAAGAGACATCCTCACCCTGTGGAACCCACAAGTACTAAGCCTAATAGCAGCTGAATCGACAAGGCATACCATTATGGTCCGCATGCAAATCATTGGGAACACAGAGGAGATTTTATGCATTAATGTGTATGGACCCCAGGTGTGAGAGGATAGGAGAGGAATGCTAAGCGATTTATCAGACCTAAAAAACCAAGCCAACAACCTCCATTGGATCCTAACTGGGGATTTCAACATCATCACATCACTCACGGAGAAAAAAGGAGGGACAAGAAGATTGGATAGAGATGCAAAGGAATTCTCAAAATTCATAGACACAGTGGAAATGGTAGATATGAAAACCAAAAATGGCCATTTCACCTAGAATAATAAGCGAATGAGCCAACATCAGGTAGCAACAAGACTCAATAGATTCCTAGTGTCGGATTCATTCATTATGCAATGGATAACCTTAGATTGCAACATCCTTCCATGGGGGGGATATAATCACTAGCCATTGCAACTAGAAGCAGGATTTCAGACCACACCAAAGAACAGACCCTTCAGATTCGAGAAATTTTGGATGGAACACCCGACTTTCAAGGAAAATATCAAGCAGTGGTGGAGTGAAGAGCAACTACAGTAAGGGACAAAGATGTTCAAACTCTACAAGAAACTAAAATATATCAAATATAGGCTCAAGGAGTGGAACAAGGATACCTTTGGGAATATAAACCAAGCGAAGAAAAACATAGAAGAAAAACTGAAAAAACTCCAGGAAACCTGCATTTTAGATGGATACAATGAGAAAAGGAAAAAAGAGGAGATCCAGATGACCCAGTAATGGGATGAAATATTCCAACAGGAAGAAACTCTCTCGAGACAAAAGTCCTGGATCAGATGGCTAAAGGAAGGGGAAAGGAACACTAAGTTCTTTCATAGAACAACCACGGCCAGAAGAGCCCATAACTTCCACGGGATCACCCAGGAACCCAAACAGGATAGAACGAAGGCCATACAAAAGGTGACCCAGCACATCCATCGCCTGGTAACAGAACAACAAAACAAAAACTTGATCAAGCCCATTTCAGAGGAATAAATAGACCAAGCACTCCAGGAAATGCCCAATGGAAAATCTTCAGGCCCAAATGGGTTCACAGCAGAGTTTTTCAAAGCTTGTTGGGAAGTCATCAAACAGGATGTATACAAGGTAGTAGAAGACTCTAGAAGGTTAGCCTCCATCCCGAAAGCACTAAATGCTACTTTGATAACACTCATCCCTAAAGAAAATGAATCCAAAACTCTCAATCGTTACAGACCAATAGCGTTGTGCAATGTGGTGTATAAGATAATTTCAAAGGTTATAGCCAATAGACTGAAACCACTACTACCCACACTGGTGTCGCAAGAGCAAGCAGGGTTTGTAGAAGGAAGGAAAATACTGGGAAATATTATCCAAGCCCATGAACTGATCCACACCCTGAAGCTTCATAAAAGAGGGGGAATGATAATACAACTGGACCTAGCGAAAGCCTATGAAAAAATCAGCTGGCACTATATGGTCAGAACCCTGGAAGCCTTCGGCTTCACCCAACACTGGATCCGATGGATAACCAACCTAGCATCCACAGCAAGCTTCTTGCTACTAGTAAACGGAGCCCCAGCCAAACCTTATTGTCCCACGAGAGGCATCAGTTAGGGAGACCCGATGTCTCCCTTCTTATTCATCTTAATGATGGAAGGACTCAGTCGAAGCATAAAAAGCACAACTGCCACAGGGGAAATAAAAGGAATCAAACCTTATGAGAATTGTCCAATTTCCACACACCAATAGTTTGTGGATGATACCTTACTTCATGGCATGCCCACAGTTAAGGAAGCGGAAGCCTACAAACAAATCTTAGTTGAGTTTGGGGAAGCCTCGAGGGCTGAGATAAACCAGTCCAAATCAATGATCTTCTTTAACACCAACCCAACTATCCAAAGGAATTTAGCCAACATCTTGGGCTTTGAACGCAAAACCCTCCCAAACCAGTACTTAGGAATCCCCCTGACAGACAAAGCCTACAAGATGTCAATGTGGGAAGGAATAGTCAACAAGATTCAAGACCGGGTAAACAATTGGACCTTTCGATCCCTCAACCTGGAAGGAAGACTTATCCTAACCAAGTCGGTTCTGCAAGCTATCCCAACGTTTATGATGTCAGTTTTCCCAGCCCCCAAAGGAATTTCAAAAAGAATAAGAACCATACAAAGGGAATTCTTGTGGCACGGAGTGGAAACAAGGAAAAAATGGGCACTAATGGCTTGGGAGAAGGTGTGTAAGCCAAAGAGAAAGGGAGGCCTTGGGCTACACGACCCGCAAGTAACCAACAACACCTATGGGGCGAAGTTGTTGTGGAGATGGGTCAAAGAAATGACCACGCCATGGGTTAACCTATGGAAGGAAAAGTACGCCCTGGATATTAGTAACCAGGACAAAATCTACTTCAAAGGCACCAAGGAGGGTTCAACCATCTGGAACTTAGCCTGGCGCAACAAGACCTAGATCAAGACACGCAGCTTTTGGGAAATAAGGAATGGTCGAACCGCCAGATTCTGGGAGGGCGCCTAGCAACAAGAACCCAAAATGGAACAACTGGGTCGGGAGGAACTCCAACATGAGATGATGGTGCAAGGAAAAACATGAGTTTACCATTACTGGAAACAAGAAGCAGAACGCAACAAATGGAGAATCTGGAACACTCTCACCCCACAAACTAGAGACCAGACTGCAACAACAGTTAAAGAAGTGGAGGAGGAATTGGGGAGAAGGAAAATTGCAGTCATGGAAGGAAATGACCAGCTGATATGGGGGCACAAAGATGGAGGGGAATTCAATCTTAAAGAAGTACGTCACTACATAACAAACCAGGATCAAGAAGTGGCAGTGTATCATTGGGACAAGCTCTAGAATAGCCCCCAATGGCCAAAAATAAAAATATTCCAGTGGCTAATATCAAACAGCCGAATCCTAACTTCAGAGAACCTAAATAAGAGAGGTTTCATAGGCCCTTCAAAATGCCACCTATGTGAAGAAAAGGAAGAAAAAATGAACCATCTCTTGGATGGATGTCCTTACACAGCAGAACTATGGGACTAGGCGGCAGGCATTTTCCGTCAGTCTAATAGGATCAGAGGAAATATTTCCGCAACTATAAACACCTGGGAGGAAAACTACAGTGACAACGAAGAGGTGAATATTTGTTGGACCCTCACCCCCGACATGATCATTTGGGCAATTTGGAAGGAAAGGAACTGGTGCATCTTCAGGAACCAAAGTTGGACGGTTGGAAAGATCAAGGAAACAGTAATAGCCATGACAAGGGAAGCGGTATAGAGCCGCAACCTTCGAACGGGAGGTGTGCAACTCACTGATCAGGATCTCAGAATTCTAGAGACTTTTCAAGTGAAAGGAAGACACAACCCCAATCAGGTGAGACGGGTGTCGCAACTAAGTTTAGGCAAGCGCAACTGGAAACTACCACCAAAGGGATCCCTCAAGATAAATTTCGATGGGGCGTTGAAGGGCAACCCAAGACGGACCGGTATGGGGGGAGTAATCAAGGACAATCAAGGAAGAATTATCTGACTGTACACAAGAATTTTGGGGAACGCAACAAACAACACTGCAGAATTTGGAGCATTGGAGACAGGTCTGGAGATACTACTCAGGGAAGGAATGGAAAATGTAATAGTGGAAGCGACTCCATGCTAGTCATCAACACAGTAAGGAAACTCCAAAATGGCACCAAAGTGGGGAAAATACAGAGGCCCTGGCGCCTGGCGTACTATCTGTAGAAGATTCAAGAGCATTTGCAGACAGGGATCACAGTGGAGTTGCGATGGGTCCCCAAGTCAGCAAATGGACTCGCAGATAGAATTGCTAATGAAGGGGTCGACAAGGAAGGATCAGAATTGGATGCCACATGGATTAACATCCCAAGTGGCAAGTTTCGGACAAGTTGTACTCAACTAGAGGCAAAGGACTATGATGGCAGTCGAAGTACAGGTGACCACATCGAGGCTGGAGACACATAATTAAACAAAGGGCAAGTAGGATCCAGGCCGAATCCGTTAGGCCACTTTTTAAACATGAGTTACAATGTAGATCACAGTCACACCACAAGAAGGGGTATGATACCAAGGTCCTGTCAATAGAAGGAAGTATAGGGGTTGGTCGTGGGAGAATGGAAAGGGTAAGCCGCAACCGACAAAGGACAGAGACCAGAGGGATAGCCTGAGAGTAGGTATGGGTACACCTCATATACACCCAGATCCCGAGGGAGGAAATGATTGGAGGACAACGAGTAAGGAAAAATATTGGTGCTAGAACGACAGCAAAGCTCCCAAGCGCACACACTCAAAAACAGAGATAAAAGATCGAAAGATATGCCTTTACGGGAGACAAATGATTACCTAGAGAAGACCACTTCTGGGGAAACTCTATAAAAGAAGAAGCATCAGGTATAGAGACAGACCAATTAGCATTAATACCAGAGACCAGGAAGGGGAGAGTAGTAGCAGAGAAAGAAAGCACGACAGAAGCCACGGCTTGCAAGAAAAGATGGTAAGAACGAAGAACACCCATAGTAAGAGGGGACCCCAGGGGGAGGAACTCCCACTAAGCACTTGGAAGATCACTAGGATGGAACAGGCGGCCAGAGAGGCCAGAGGCACCTTCCTCGAGCAGGCAGATACAAAGGGTAAAGCAGTCATCGACAAATGGGAGCGGGAATTCAACACCAAGCGCCAGGGCAAAGCCTGGGCGAAACTCATCCAAGAAGCAAACGGGTCAAGGGACCCAGGGGCCACACAACCCAGGAAAACCCTCTACCACAAAACGATGGAGGAATCTTGGCGTACAAAAATGCTAATATGCAAGTTGAGAGCATAAAAGAACGAGACCAACAAGGTGGCAAACCGAGGCCGCAAGAAGGAAATCATAGAAATCCTGAGCCGCCTCAGTGACTTGGAGGCCAACGTCAAAGGCATAAAAGAGAACCAGAGGAACCAAGGTGAAAAAATAGACCGACCGGTTGGTCAGTTCCAACTCTACCTTCGTTACATCCATCACATGGACATCACTCATGTAGACTAAAAAAACAAAAAATCCATAAACTCCATATTCTAACAAATTTATAAATGACCATTAATGTCATATGGACAAAATAGAAAAAATAAATTGTTACATATATATAAATAAAATAGAAATAGAAAAAAAAATTATGTATTTTAATAAATTTGTAGATGTCATTCATTTAGATTCATATGTCTACTTTATTTCCCTCGAAAGTACGTTTGCAACCAATTAAATAATTAATATATTGTTAAAATACATTAATAAATTATAATGATTTTCTATCATCATTGTTAATAATTGAAACTCAAAAGGCACACATAATTTTGAAAAGAATTTATTTTGTCACGAGGATCATGTTCATTACACAAGTTAAAATAATTAATGAATGTCCAATAACAAAATTATTTAGTTATTAAATTTTATATTAGATAAAAGTGAATTAGTAGTTCTCTATTTAAAACTTTATAAATATATATATATCTAAACATTATATATATATATATATATATATATATATATATATATATATTAAAGTTAAGAAAATATAATATTTATCTAATATGAATAAAGTGTAATATGGATGATGTGAATTATGAAGTTATGAATTTTCATATGTTTAAAACTTTATGAAGTATATATTTTATTGTTAATTTTTTTTTTAAATGATGATGATGATTAATGTCTACTAAGATTAGAATTGGTATATCGGATCTGAAGATAGGTAACAGATTATTTGGATTTCTTAAGAAAATTATTTTTGTTCTTGAAAAACATTAAGAGAAGAGTTTCAAGATCACCATAGTTTTAATGACTTAGAAGGTTAGGAAGGTCGGTATTGTGACAAATATTTCGAAATTGTGATCTAATTTGGGTATATGCAAGGCATTCTAAGAGAAAGAGTTTTTTTTCTTCAACCGTCTTAGTGTCACAAAGATGGCATATTCTTTCATCCCACGGTGTCTTGGGAATTGTCCAATACCCAATTTTACTATGCATCTCA
Source organism: Picea engelmannii (assembly GCA_009831015.1). Classification (NCBI taxonomy): domain Eukaryota; kingdom Viridiplantae; phylum Streptophyta; class Pinopsida; order Pinales; family Pinaceae; genus Picea; species Picea engelmannii. The sequence continues at coordinate 241,211 of ML789122.1, read as the reverse complement.
TTGGAGTTTGTTCCTATTTTTGCAATGTTTATTTTCTTCTTTGCGCTAGTCAAAACCAAGAGATACTTTTGATCTTCTAGATTAGAGTTGACCACCTCCTTGGAGTATATTAATTTTGTTTTATCCTCTAATTCGTTATCGCAACACAGATTCTCATTAAATTTATATGTGATAATATTTTTAATATTATAAGTATTGTGCATAATGACTTCTTCCTATATTCCCCAATGATTTAGCCAAGATTTGGAATCTTTACACCATCCCCATTTGAGCCACTGGTGGTTTTGGCTGGAATTTGAAGCAATTTTGGGGAGCCTCTTGCCGTCCATGTTGTTTAACTTGTTCTTGTACATTAGGTGCCTAATTGTTCTCAATGGGGAAAATGCTCACTTCTATGAGGAGGATAGGGTAAGGTGTATTTCCTTTGATTTTAAGATTATAAGATATAAAATTATTTTAGATATGTTCTATCTTTCTCGAGGATTCTCTAGAGATACAACATCCCCTAACTTCACATCCATATAAGATAACTAGAGTGTAGCATCCCTCTCTTGCACGCACATGATTTGACTTATTCTTTGAGGACACTTGCGTGCAAGTGATCCAGTTTAGTATATGGTTGTTTGTTTCGCTTATGGATTCTGATGATGATGTTGTTGGATTATGATGTTATGTTATTTGATATCTATGTATAGACAGGTGATATTGACAGGTTCCCCTGAGTGTGAAGGATACTTGACAGATTGAGGATTTAGATGGCATCAATGGACCTCCTTGGACTCCAGATTGAGTCAGGGAGTGGGCTCTATATGGTTTGGGTATTTCTATTTACCATATGTGACATATGATCAGGTATATTATGATGTTGTTTATGGATCGTTGACAGTGTTTCGTTAATGGATGCAAGCTGACGATTGCTTGCTAATCATACTCACATAAGGAGCAAAGGAGCCATGCACAACAACCAGATATTGAGGGAGAGGTGTGGCAGCAGCCCTGCCACAGCCTACTAGCACTCCCACCATGGCCCGAATTGTAGGTTAACGATTACCTAGTTCGAGAGATCCACGATGTCATGAGGGCATATTGAGACAGTCACTCACGAAGATTCTAAAGGGCGCACAATAAGGCGGGGTCCTTATTCGTTAGAGGCCCTTAGTCTCTCACAAGTTCACCTGAATGGAGTATTGAGTCCAAGGGTTGGATAACTACCAAAATCATTCAAAGACGAGTGGCACCCTTGGAGCATGTAGTGCGTCTTGAAGGGCACATCGCATAAATAAAATTTGAATAAAGGCGAGTTGCACCCTTGGAGCACGGAGTGCATCTTGAAGGGAACGTCGCGATTTTAATAAAAGTGAGTCAATGAACCTAGGTTCCTAAAAAACAATTTTTGTTTTGACATTGTCGGACTTAAAATAATTATTAAATGAGTATTTTTTATTAATTATAAAATCTCCTTAAAAATTCAAAGCCTAGTTTAAAAATTTGAGCCTAAGTCTAAAGTGGGTAAGAAGACTAAAAAAATTAAATTATAAATTTAATAAATGGTGGGGGAGGAAGAAAAA
>ML789122.1:201828-234966 GCA_009831015.1 Picea engelmannii | reverse complement strand
TCTCTTTTATTCGTTTCTTTTAGGATTCTTAGATTGGCTAACGGAGCCATTAAACCCGTCAGAACGAGTTACCCCAAACGGCTTGGGTTATTTAGACAACCCCGGACCGGACTCGCTCTTCCAGTTGACGGATGGTCAATTTCTCCCGTCAACAGTCCGAAAACCCAAACAGGCAAAAAAAGGGGATGACTGTACAATCCATACAGTTCCACGTGGCAGGCTGACTGTACAGGTTGTACGGCCGTATAGATGATGTGGCAGCTCCTGGAGACAACACGTGGCAAGTGATGTAGCGTACAATAGACAAATGGGCCAGTCAAAGGGTGACACGTGTCACCACTGTAAGGGTGACACGTGGCACGGGTTAATGTGGCAGGGATGACGTCAGCAGGATGATTGGGCAAGGATGATGACAGGTGGCAGGGTACGTGGCAGACTGGTGGATGAATCAGCGTTCGACACTTGGCACTTTTTGATTGGTTGTTGAGGTGCCACATGGCCCAGTCATGGGCTGCCACGTGGCACCCTGTGGTTGGTTTGTGGTTTATGTAAAATTATATGGTTTCATCGGGGTCGAACCCCCGACCTTCCTCCAGGCTGTGGACTGGAAGGACCGGGCTAACCACCCACCCCACGGGTGTTCCTTGTTAGTTATACAGAAAAGTATCTATTTATGTTTAATGAATGTATTATTCGGCGAGGGAAAGGGTTGGGGCTTAGCCCCAGCCCTCGGCATGGACATACGACCACGACCACAGGAGGGGCTTACCAAATGCGCAGTGTTGGCGGATAGGGCCTGGCCCTCAGTTCTCGGGTGGTCCCATGTGACCCGGGACCATAATCCAAATAGGGCGCGGGTAAGTTGTTAACCGCCCATTCCTATGACCGCGCCCGATGACCAGGAGCCAACCGGACAGGGGGGCCAGCGCACAAACGGAGGAGCGTCCGGCCACATGGTCACCTCCCATATGACCAGGAGCGCATGCCAAAAGGGGTTGCGCCCAAAATTATACAAAAATGGGTTTTTTTGTTAAAGTTTTGGATTTTTATTGATATTGTTCCTGATATTAATGAATTTTGGTCATTTTTGGGAGATATTGGGCATTTTTGGAGCCCAAATTTTGGGAAGAAGTTAGGGATGGATAACCAACTTCATATCTATATAAACCATGCATGTTTGAGGCCATGGAGGACAGTCAGAGAAGATTTATGCTGAAGGAAAGCCAAGCCAAAGCCATTTTTATGCAGGGAAGCTATTGAGGAGCAGACGCTTGCGGGCCATTTATGGGAGCTCCGGACGTTCGTTTTGCGTGTCGTTTTCTTTGCAGGGTTCTAGAGATCTGGAAGAACATGAAAATATTAGTCTTGTAGCTAATTGGCACTATTGCGATGTACTTTTGAGCTTTTGAACAGAAATAAAGAAGCCTCCCCCACAGAGACAAAGGCCCGGAGACATAGGCAACATTGTGCTGAACTCCGTTATCAATTCTCGTGTTATGGTTTGTTATCTATTATTTCCTTTCAGATTTGCATATGTTTATATGGCTATCATAATTCCTCTCTTTTCCTCATTCTTTCATTAAGCTTCTCAATTGGATAATTAACGCATGCAAAATTAAAACTCAACCATAGTCATTAAAAGATCCGACGGATCATGCCCCCAACCCTGTCTTCAACTCAGTGCCTGGCGAATTCCCTTGAACTCCTCTATGTGGTGTACTTATTCCGTTGGATGGATGGGTGAACCATAGACTAGGAACAAGGATGGAATTTTATTTGATATTGGAACATAATGTAGTCTATATGTCCCTTATGTTTTCCGTTCCATGAGTGGTTGTAATTGCTTGATGTTTAGACTTATAAATTAAGTTCTTGGTTAATGTATTATGCTAATCACCCTACTCTTTAGGGAGGGTCCACCTTGGAGGATTAGGGTATCTTATTATTTCTATTTTATATACCTTGATAGGTTTCTTTCTTTTATCAAATCAGCGACATGCAATTCTTGAAGCCTACTTTTTAAATTTCAATTGATAATAATTGTGGAATCTTTTACATAGGCCTTCTCTACATTATGTTTTGCAGTAGAAATTCAATCATGTGAAGGTGTGCCTTAGATAAGAATTGGCTTCATTCCTAGTGATTTATTAATATGAGTGTGGTTTTGTTCCCTTCTACTCCTCTTGGTAGTTCTAGGCATGGAAGTGGTAGAGTAATTATGATTGAAGGTCCATTAGGGAGCACATTCCCACCAACCTATTGTTGTAATTTTTAGGACTCATGGAAGCTATATATTTTACCCTTCTAATAGCCTAATTTTGATTACCATTATCAATGGTATTACATTTGACCTGGGTTCCTTCTTTTGTGGGCCCATCCTTAATTATTTAAATGGAATTGTAAGTCAACTCGAAAGCTCTCCTCAGTATTGTTATTAAGACTCACTCTTTTGGTTTACAGATGGATAAGTAATATAAGAAATGTTAACTTAATGCATGGTTGAGAGGATCCATCCTCGCACGGGTTCTCATAATTGAAATTATCATTGATGTGTGACTAGTTAAGTGGTTAGACTTCTTGCATGAATGTAAATTGATGTAATGAATTTTTGTTAGATATATTAGTCTTCTTGTGCTATGAAAAAGTTGTTGATGTGTAATGACTGAGTAAAGGATGCTCTTGCACCATTATTTGTGTGATTATTTAGGAGTTTGCTTACTCACACGCCATGAGAATGAAGTTGATGATAACCCTTGCGTCATGAAATTATGTTGATACAAGATTGTTTTAGTAACTAGTTTTTCTTGCGCCATTAAGTACGTTGACATGAGATTGTTCTAGAATTTGTTTACTCTTGTGCAACGAATAGTTAATACTTTTATATGATTATTTAGAAGTTAGATTTCTCGCGTGCAATGACTAATCAATGTGTTGAATGATTGAATTTATGTGATTGATTTCCTCGCACAGTGAATATAACTGATGATTGCTCTTCTGCCTCGGATTTAATGTTGGTATATGATGAATTATGCAATTGATTACTCTTGTGTCATGTTTAATAGATGTTTGGGATTGATTGATTGGTCTCTTGGTTGTCGACTTGATTGGTTTTAGTGGGATTTAGAAACCTCTTTGGTCCTGAGAACAAGCGCTAGCCCTAAGACCTTAAATGGTCAAAATCAACTGGATCATGGGCTTGAGCGTTTCTTATGTGTTTTGGAGGTCCTAACCTTGCAGGATAGGTTGGGCGGGTAGCTAATTCATTTTTAGTGACATGGTTGATCATTAGTATTGTTTCCTTAGTTGATTGCAATGTGTTGGACTGTGTCATTATTATGTTTAGGTGTGGATCATGTGTCGTTGTGATTTATGATGATGTGTTGGCCTTGTGTTGTTATTTTTTCGATAATGTGTCACTTGTAATGTGTTATATATGATGTCATTGATTACATGTCGCCTTAATTTAAGTTTAGACATCATTTTCCTAATGCTTAAAAAAATTACCTATTGTGCTTTGCATTTCTTATCCGTAACAGAGGGGACATTACATAGAGTGACAAGAGTCTCAAAAATGAGTTTTTTCTTATCCCATCGCCAAAGATCCACTAATTTACAATTGTTTTCAAGTCCATAATAAGATTTCCACCCTCCATTTATCCTTTTCTCAACACTATAGTTACAATTTAGCTTGTGATGAATATCGACTTCAAGATATTTGTATGAAGGCACTTCCTCCAAGATATTGTTGTCATATATGAAAGTATCATAGGTGATCTTTTTAGATTTAACTGTCACAACCTTCATTTTATTAGAGTTCGAAGTCATACTCGTACTAAAGCAGAAGTCCTTGAATATTATTAGTTGCTTACCAGGGTAATAAGGAATCTTTTCCATAAGAAGAATATCATCGACATAAAGAAGAAGGATGATGACTATACCAATGAGAGTTGGGTCGACACAACCTACATCTTCCAAGAAATCTTATAACTTGTCAATGTAGATGCCAAAAAGGGTAGGGGACAGAGGATGACCTTGCTTGACTCCTATATTACAATTAATTTCTTCCGACCAGCCCTCAGTGTTCCTAAATTTGGAAATAACGTTCATATACAACCTTAATGCAGAAGATCTCAACTCGAAAGGAATTTTTATTTCTTCTAACCTATTCCAATGGTTAGTCCTAGGAACTGTGTCAAAAGCTTTTCTAAAATCAATGAAACAACAAAGGAGATTGGTTTTATTATTGCGACACACCTTCACAATGATCCTAAGTGTAACAAGGTGTTCCACAGTTGAATGATATCCTCTAACTTGACCTAGCATTTATCTCTTTTTTCATGGATTTATATCCACATATTGATATTCTTTTCCAAAATACATATGTATAGCTTGGCTAAAATGGGACTAATCATAATGGTCTTATAATTAGAGGGATTTCTTTTATCCCCTCTTTTAAAAATAGTTATAATGAGGCTTTGAGTCCAGGGTTTTGGGAAGCCTTACTTGACCACTAAATTGAAGAGTTTGTGTATGTGAGGGATGAGGATAGGCCCTCTAATTTTTAAGATTTCAACTTGGTAGCCTTCATTGTCCTTAGCTTTCTCTTTTGTGAGTCATTTAACCCCAAACTTTATGTATTCTATAGAAAAAACTTCATCCTCTGTAGAAACACTTGGATTGGTGTCAACGACAATAAGGGATTCGTAAATATTTTTAAGGTATGAATTTCAATCCTTCAGCGGAATCCTATTATTTTCTTTAGTTTTACAAGTTAGAATTTGCCTCCAAAATTTCTTAGGATCTAACTTATATAGCTACAAAAGCTTCTCTTGTTTTCTATTTATGTAGTGTGTTTTTTTCCCTTTAATTAAAGCTTTGTATATATTTATATTATGGGATTTTAAGAACTCATTGGAAGAATCCCTAATGGATTTTCTAGCAATTTTACACTCATGATCATACCAAGGGTTGGTTGTATTATTTTTCTTTTTATATATCAGCTCAATAGAGAATTTGTTAATGTAAGTAGAGAGGGTTGTTGTAAAATTACGATAGAGGTATTCAATATCGTTCTTATCCAATATGTGATTTTTAATTAACTATTTAAGTCCTTTAAGAAAAGACCAACCTTATTTTTGTCAAAAAGCAAGTGCTTGTGGTTATCAAAGTTCTCTTCAATGGATCTTATGGATCTATTGTGCATGTTGAAGTTTAGAGTTATGGTTAAAAATCTATGATCAGAGTCACACTCATGGCCATTTAAAATATCAAAATTTACCATTTGGTTGTATACATGGATATTTGATATCACATAATCCATGACACTGCTTCCCAACCCATGGATACAAGGCGTCTAGTTAGATTTCAACCACTTCATTAGACCATTGCAAATTATTAGATATTGAGAACTGCATAGCTTGATTAGCTTAGTACCAAACAAATTCTTGGTCAGATCTTCAGACATTCTTTTGTATCTCTTAACTAAAACAAGGTCTTCATCTAGCCATAGAAAATTAGGGTTGGAATCATTACTTAAAAGAATGGCTTGATTAGTTACAATTCCAACTTTAAAGCAGGGATGATTTTAAGGATGGAAATTTACTTTAAAATGTAGAAACCTTAGTGAATCTTAATACTCTTTCATATGCCAACTATAAATATTAGATGATAGTTTTGTAAAAATATTCACATTTCCAAGGATTTCATATAGTTTTTATAAAATTTTGGCGATTTTTAAGATAAAATAATTGTATCCTATAGAATTTGGGCGAATCATTTTTAAAATAGTGAATCTCATTTTTGGAAAAACCATGAAAAATTAACCCATGAGCGAAATTTAACCCCTAAAGTCATCCATGTATAATTAAAGTCTCCTAAAAAAATACAAACATTTATATTGTATGAGATTTGTAACTATATTAAAAATGAGATTCATAATTGTATTAAAAAGACTTAAAAAAAAATTTCATAATAAATATATATATATATATAAACTTTAAATTTATATTATCACAATAAACTTATTTTAAATAAAAATTATTAAATTTAATTAACTTATTTATATAACAAAACTTTGTTCAATTAAAATTAAAATATATAAATATTTTATCTAAATTACAACCCCATAAACACGCTTATAATAAATAAATATGACAAACCAATAAAACAAACAAATAATCTAAATTTTAAAAGTTAATCACCTTCCTTCAACCCAATAATGATTATGAATATATTATAAATTGTTTTATTATAAATAAGTATGAGTTGAACGTGAATTCAAATCAGATTTGAGACTAATAAGTAGAAAGGTAAAGAAGGCCTACCACTTAATGAAAACATGGAAAATAATAATAACTAAATAAATAATAGTATTTAATATTGAACATCATTGCACTCTCAAAGGTACACCTTTATGAGAAGGATCTTTCAATAATCACATCATATTCCTTACTATCTAAGATATTATCATTACTCAATGAGACTACATGTTAATAGTATTATCAAAGTTGATTACATTTAAAATGTTTTAATGGTATCGGCAAAGGTAATTTTTTCAAGTATGATTTGAGTATAGTTTCTAGATCAACCATTATTAGGACCCTATGTTGTTTAAAGGAGAGAAATTTTGTTGAAAGTAAATGAAGGTGAACAATTATTATAATTAGAAATATTATGGGATGTATCATGTTTATTAGTGGTAAGAAAAGGTTGTCAGGATGATTGTTTCATTGTCTATGTACACTATTCTCAATATGTTAAGGTTTTCAATTTATAATGGTGAAAAATTATGCATAATGACATAACATTATGGTGCAAACATTTTTTTTTATTCATTTATATTTCACATTTATCATTATAATATTATTTAAGTTTTCATATCCTTTTGGAGCTAGAAAAGTAGAATAATAAACTCATGGGACCATTTATGAGGCTTTTTTAGTTGGGTTTAGAACTTTTAAAGAATTTGGGGCTTTAAACAACAATTCTTTTAGGTATGCAGTAATTATTGGATCTTTCACTATTGTAGAGTTCATCAAGAGCTTTTTATTAATGGGTTTGAATTTGATTATAATTTTTGAGAGAAAAGTTATTTCGTCAACAAGTTGATTGAATCAAACATGATTAATTTTAAAGATTTCGAGGTAAGTTGAGGAGACATTAAGAATTATAAAATTGAATCTAGCTTTTTTAGTGATTAAAAAAAAAGAGAGAGGAAGAGGTTTTGGCATTGGTATTCAAGTGGAGTTTAGTTTTCTAGCAGCGTTTATGTTCCATAATTGATCGTCATCGAAGAAGTAAAAGGAGTAGCAGAGTAGAGAAAGAAGGATGACTTATAGAAGTCTATAATCAGTCACAATCCCTATTGAACTTCACAGTGAGTAAATATTTTTGTAATTTTTGCAATGTAATCTGGATAAAATAAAAAAGGTGTAATCTTGTGTTTTGTTGGAGTTCCCATATAGTTTCTCTAAGGTAAAATACTGTGCATGTGATATTCTATGGTGTTTATTTGTTAATGTTTTGTGAATGATTTCACTATTTTAAATGTATGAAACATAAGTTATTTTTGCGTAGTAGAATATAATTTCATTGCATATTCAATATCATTCTTCATATAAAAAGTAGATGGTCAAAGATATGCAAATAAAATTTTGGGTGAAATATCCAGACAATTTATATATCACCTTTAAATAAGGATTGAGAACATCATTAACACAAATTTGAGTTTGGGAAAAGATTTTGTAAACTAATAATCTACTATACTATAGTGTTTAAATTATACAAAATCCCTTATATTTCAAGATAAAATATTTCTTCTAAAAGCTTTTTAAATTAAAATTCCACTTTCCTAATTAAATGTATCTAAATAATTAAATTCAAATAATCTTACCTATGTTTTGATTTATAATTTCTAACTTTACATTCGATACATAAACATCATTACATAGAGATAGAAAATACATTTACCTTGAATTTAATACTTAAACAATAAGTATACTTCTTAACAAACACTTACACTTTGTTTTGAAACAAACGCGTCAACTATACACTTTAATTCATCCTAGATTTAATTGGTTCTTTAGGTTATTCAACTTACTAAAATCTCCTACTAAGTGATAAAGATAATTTTGAAATTATCTTCTTAATTATAAATTCATTACCTTATAAAAAATAGCTGATTTTACTTAACTGTGTATGTACTTCAACATCAATGTCTTTATAATCATTTTAGGAGATTTTCATTTAAAGGTTATATAAAACCATATGATTTGCATTTATTTAGCCCATTAGATCTTCTCCAACAAAGTCTAGAAAAAATATGTGATGTACCAACATTCTATGGTGGGTTTCAATCTTAATCTTAGTCGTCCAAACTTACACGTACTTCATTAACACATTTTTAGAGAATATGATATCCATTTCTCTTTCAATCGCAACTTCTTTTTTTATAATTTTGAGTACCAATATTTTCATTATATCTTTTATAATTACTATTATTAAAAATGTTGAAATTGAATGTATTTATAAATATAAAACTACAACTCAAATACCAATTTGTAAACTCAAATACCAATTTGTAATGTGATTGTATAAAAAATGAAACTATTATTATAATTTCAAAAATAGCTTACTACAAATAATAACAAGTGTTGCATGGCAGCGAAGTCCCTGTCGGGTTGAATTGGGGATAAATGTAGATGGATGGGAAAAAAGTAGCGGGGATGGATGGAAATTGTAGCGGAGATGTGGCAACAGCATGAAGGACAGGTGGTAAGCATGCAAGAAATGACATACTTTGTATATGTGTGAGTAAAAAAAAACTATTAAACACAATTTTATGACATTTATATCAAAAAATAAAAAATGTGTTACATATTCCTGGAAATTTAAATGTGTTTGTCATATATATATATATATATATATATATATGGTATCTCAAATTTAAATAAGTGATCAAATAAAGTAAACAGAATGTCTTGACATTCAACATAGCTGAAGATAAAAATGTAGGAGCACATAAATATAAAAGGTGACAAAAAAATAGTTTTATTTGGAATATAAAAAAAAAAAAAATTGTTACATATTCCTGGAAATTTAAATGTGTTTGTCATCTAGACTGGGATTGGGGCTCTTGCAGACCATAAGAGAAATATGTACAATAAATAGGACTGTGGAAAGAAGAAGTGGGAGACGGTAGAGTGTAATACCTGAAAAGAAGAAATGGGAAGATATCAGTCTTTGGCTAGAGATTTCTATTCAGAAAAGGTCGAATAACTAGATTGATAAACAAAGGAGGATGTCATCAGTATAGACTTACAACGATGGTACATATAAGTATTTTTTTCATTTGCTTGTTGATGTTTTTCCCTGTTGGTTTTCGTCAGCGACCCGCTTTAGGTTCGTTTCGACGAATTCTTCAATGTACCTTCTCAAGGGGGCGACGTTGATGTCATTCTGGATATTTATGCTGAAAAGTTCATTTTCTAATTCGCTTGGATCAATAGAAAGATTACACAGAGCCTGATCAATGTCTGGATTCTGTACCGAATAGCGAACTAGCCAGTTGTCCACGTGATCTTCACCATATTCAAGAATCCTGTAAAAAAATTCTAAAGACAACGCCTTAAAATTATCAACTTGTTTATCGAAAGATTGTTTGGTTAATGCCAACGAGTTGACGATTATGCTGGGGTCCTAGAACTCATTGGTCCTTCCAGCTAAGTCTATTTTGGTGAGCTTTGTGAATAATGTTTCTTTCTTTGATATTGCTTGCTCACATGATTGGACGATGAGATATAGGTTCTTCACCTTCTCTTTCCAGCATGCTTCTAATTGAGTGATCCGGTTTTTGGAGGGGAGATCATGTTGTCTTCTTGTCGTGTCTGCCATGTTGTTGACATGAAAGGCAAAAGGGATGACCGTGTCCAAATATAAAGTTTCTTCATTTTTTAAATCTGTCTGCAGAAGTTCGAGCAAGTTATGTGCCCTCCTTCCCAGGGAATCCATAATTTGTGATGTTTCCCAAGCCTCAGTAATTAGTTCCATTCTTTTCTTGATATTTTTCTCCACATATCCTCTACACGATGCGAGGAAGGTGGAGGATGCTTTTAGCTTTGTTGCAGGGTTGCAGGGGGTCGCAACCATGGATATTGCCAAAGGACTGGCAAGCAATGGCATAGGAATCAAAGCTTCCTCTAATTCCTTGATCTGGTCCTTTAGTCTGCCATTCTCGGCTTCAATGAATCCAATGGAATCATGAAGAGCATCTATGGTTTCTCTGTGAAGTCCAGAGATTTGTGACGACTGCATATTGGCAAGGTCAACTTCTGAACGATATTTTCTTTTCTTATTTTTTACATCTCTCTTTTCAATAATTAATTTTTTAGATTCGTTTTCAAAAACAACACTCTGGAATACGAAGGATTCATCTTCGTTAAAAAATTTGGTATCGACTATGTCCATTGGGTAACTATGGTGAATCGCGTCTCCCAGCTGATCAAGGTTGCAGAATATGTTATCTAGATCAGTGTCAAGTTCCATGTTCTCACTCTCAATTTCGAGCTCCTCCACCTCCCCTACAATTATTTTTCCCTTCTTCTGCACGGAAAGCTTGTGAGAACTATCAATTTTAAGATGAACCTAGTCCGTTTGAAGAACTTTGGGTTTCTTTGTTACTGTGGCAGGCCGTTGGAGCGATGCTTTGTTACTGTGGAGGTTCTGGTCCTCGGGCCCGAAGATGTTCACTGTATCTCTACATAACTATTGTCGAGTTGGTGCCATTAGTTTATGAAAACGTCTGTTTGCTCCAGACGTTGCTTGAAATGAACAAATGGAGGGGATAATATAACCCCCCAGAAATGTTGGTTCAATTCGTGCGAATGGAAAATCTCTTTGAGCTCTTCGCTCATTAATGAAAATCTATATGCGTACTGTATGGTCAGTTGTTAGAAGTAAAGATTAATTATTGCATACTTAGAAGTGCGAAGGTGGCGGTTACAGCGAAGAACATTTAAGGATTGGAGGTTTCGTGAATGAACCAAGCCGACAACGTGTGAATGACATTACATGGTATTTTAAATTAACACTCGGAAGTGATAACAAAACCCTCCGCAAATATTGGTTTAATGCGCATTAATGGCAAACTTCTCGAGCCTTTTGTCGATCAATGACAATTTACACAGCTCCTGCATGATGAGTTGTTAGCATTAAATATTACTAATTGCATATTTAGAAACAAGACATGATGTGCGAAGGTAACGAAGACGAGGAAGAGCAAGCAAGGAAGGAATGGCCAAGTCTAAAAAGCGGTCGGATGGGATTCAAAATAGGTTTACAGGAGAAACTGAGGATAGGTGAGTGTCCAACAGTGAAATTGCATGAGTCAGAATTTTTTACTGCAAAACGCGTAAAATGGAAGAGGGCGTGATGGTCCAGTTCAGCAAACGGTTTGTATATTTGCAGAATTGTGGGAAAGTGGCGAAGTATGGAATAGGGAAACGTCGAGCGGTTGCCCAGTTTTCAAAATACAGGGAATTCTCAGTAGAGGTGGGCATGAACGGTCGTTTCATACAAATAGCACCCAGAGTTCCTCGATATACAAATGGACAAGCGGACTTGCGGGCTGGATGAGATTTGATAGAGCATGTACACTTTTTGGATCACGGGTTGTCGAGATGGCGGGCTCAAAATTGGGCCTCTATTGCTCTATGCCTTACAAATAGCACCTAGAATTCCGCGATATACAAATTGAGAAGCGAACTTGCGGGCTCAACATTGCACTTCTATTGTTATGTGTCCTCCAAACATCACTTGGAGTTATGCGATATACAAATTGACAGACAGACTCCAGGGATGGCGGGCCCAGGATTACAATTGTTTACGGATGGTGATCCCTATGAACTATCTGACATTATCTTAAAACATTATTTTCAATACTATATTATTAATATTAAATATTGATACTGTACAATTTAATTAGACAAATAAAGTTTGTTCAATATGAAACGGGGAAGCGGTCGGTCGGGCTGGTGATATAAAAGTAAGTGAAATATGAAGACGTGAATCCGTCAACGTCCACACTCAGAAACTTTCCAGAAAATGAGCATACTATATATGTACTTTTATAAAGTATGGACATGATATTTTATAGAGCATGTACGGATCTCGCATTCCATACTTGGCCACTTTTTGGATTGCCGGTTCTCGGGCTGGTGGGCTAAAAAATAGGCCTCTATTGCTCTGTGTCCTACAAATAACACCCAGAGTTCCGCGACATACAAATTGACAGGCGTAGTTGCGGCCTGGCTAAGATTTATAGAGCATGTACAGTTTTTGGATCCCGGGTTATTGGGTTGGCAGGCTAAAAAACGGGCCTCTATTGTTCTGTGCATTACAAATAACACCTAGAATTCTGCGATATGCAAATTGACAAGCGGACTTGCAGGATGGCTGGCTCAACATTGCACTTCTATTGTTCTGTGTCCTCCAAACAACACTCAGAGTTTCACGATATACAAATTGACAGACAGACTCCGGGGCTGGTGGGCTCAGGATTGTGATTGTTTGCGGATGGTGATCCCTATCAACTATCTAACATTATTTTCAATACTAAATTATTAAAATTAAGTATTGATATTGTACAATTTAATTAGACAAAAAAGTTATTATATTATTGGTGGCAAGACAATGACATTCTTAAAGAAAACTAAATGAAAAACTTTAAATATTCCATAATATCTACTACGGATTTTACAATATGTAAACACAACATTTAAAAAATAAAAATATTAACCTATTATTTTAAATAAACAATTATCTTCTTACAAAGTGAAGAAATAGATAAAATGGGGCTCTATTGCTTTGTGTCCTAGAAATAGCACCCATAATTCCACGATATACAAATTGACAGGCGGACTTGTAGACTGGTTGACTCAACATTGCACTTCTAAAAACATTATTTTCAAATACTAAATTATTAATATTAAATATTGATATTGTACAATTTAATTACATAAAATTATCAATAGAGCATGTATGGATATCGCATTCCATACTTGGCCACTTTGTGGATCGCGGGCGGGCTGGCGGGCTAAAAAATAGGCCTCTATTGTTCCATGTGCTACAAATAGCACCCAGAGTTCCGCGATATACAAATTGACATGTGGACTTGTGGGTTGGATGAGATTTTATAGAGCATGTACACTTTTTGGATCGCGGGTTCTCATGTTGGCAGGCTAAAAAACGGGCCTCTATTGTTCTGTGCCTTACAAATAGCACCCATAATTCCATGATATACAAATTGATAAGCGGACTTGTGGGCTGGCTGGCTCAACATTGTACTTCTATTGAGTTTTGTGATACACAAATTGACAGACGAACTCCAGCGCTGACGGGATCCGAGAAACGAGCAATAAATACTAAATATGTACTTTTATAAAGTAAGGACATGACATTTTATAGCGCATGTATAGATCCCTTATTCCATACTTAGCCACTTTTTTGGATCGCGGACTTGCGGGCTGGCGGGCTCAAAAGTGGCTAAGGAAACAAAATTTATTGGTCGGACTCGTGATGTATACTATGAACACAGGGCATGAGAGTTCGATGGCGCCTATGCAGGAACCGATGGCCATAAAATTCATGAACTATGAGTATAGACATGGGACTAAGTATAGGGGACTAAGTATAGAATAAAAAATGGATAATAGAGGGGAAGAAAAAAAAGGGAGAATGACTAAGTATAGAACAGGAAAAAGAAAGGGAGGTAAGAACCGACATGAAAGCAAACTGTTACGTAGTAACACATGAAAAGAAAAGATGGAGTACAAATTTATTTATTTCAAGATAGAAGCACAGGAAATATAACTGACACGAAGACAAGTCAAAGTACAGGAAGATATGGAGTGTCCAAGGAAGGAAAAAAAAAATAGAGCTGCAAACCAGTTCAACAAATACAGACAGAGTAAACGAAAAACTATTGGGTATGGAACACGAGTAGAAAAACGAACCTTTGCATGGATTCCTCTACGTTCCTGGTTAGGAGTTCTTTGCGGTGTCTAGTTTTTCTGTTTGTTTCTATGAACAAAAGCACAAAACAAAACGGACATGAACATAGGTTGACATGTAAAGAAAAAGGCAAGTACTATGTACATACACTAAATAAAATAGAATAAGAGGAATATAGTAACAGATAGTTTTAGAAGAATGTACCCTTTTTTCTTTTCTTTTTCAACTTCATTCAAGTTTCTATGTGTGTGTGTGTGTGTGTATTTTGCAAAAAAATAACTTGTGGCCAAAAGCAATTACAAACCAGGGAAAACTAAGAAGTTGGATATCTCGATTTTTTGCAACAAGATAGACATATATTTTTTGAAGCATACAAATATGATCCTCCAATATGCGTGGTGTATATTTCATAATTCATGTGCAACACCAACTGTGTGGTGACCAGATCAGTATGTGTACAAACCAGGGAAAACTAAATATGTACCTTTTTAAAGTATGGACATGAGACTTTATAGAGCATGTACAAATATCACATTCCATACTTGGCCACTTTGTGGATCATGGGTTCTCGGGCTGACAGGCTCAAAAATAGGCCTCTATTGTTCTGTGTCCTACAAATAGCACCCAGAGTTCCGCGATATACAAATTGACATGCGGACTTGCGGGTTGGCTGAGATTTTATAGAGCATGTACACTTTTTGGATCGCGGGTTCTCGGGCTATTGGGCTGAAAAACGAGCCTCTATTGTTATGTGCCTTACAAATAGCACCGAGAATTCCGCGATAAACAAATTGACAAGTGGAATTACAGGTTGTCTGGCTCAACACTGTGCTTCTATTGAGTTTCGCGATATACAAATTGACAGACATACTCCAGGGCTGGCGGGCTCTGAGAAACGAGCAATACATACTAAATATGTACTTTTATAAAGTATGGAAATGACATTTTGTAGAGCATGTACAGGTCCCTTATTCCATACTTAGCCACTTTTTTAGATCACGGACTTGCGGGCTGGTGGGCTCAAAATTGGGCCTCTATTGTTTTGTGTCTTGCAAATAGCACCCAGAGTTGCGCAATATACAAATTGACAAGCAGACTTGTGGGCTGGTTGGCTCAACATTGCACTTCTATTGTTTCATGTCCTCCAAATAGCATTCGAAATTCCACGATATACAAATTGATAGACGGACTCCAGGACTGGCGGGCTCAAGATTGAATATGTATTTCACATTACATGTAATATGTATCACGGGTTATCGGGGTGGTGGACTCAAAATATCCACTTTTTGGATCGCAGGTTCTTGGGCTCGCGGGCCCAAAATTGGGCCTCTATTGTTTCGAACTATGAGCATAGAAATGGGACTAAGTATAGAATCAGAAATGGATAATAGAGGGGAAGAAAAAAAAGGGAGAACGATTAAGTATAGAACATGAAAAATAAAGGGAGGTAAGAATCGACATGAAAGAAAAATGTTACGTAGGAACACATGAAAAGAAAAGATGGAGTACAAATTTATTTATTTCAAGATAGAAGCACAGGGAATATAACTAACACGAAGACAAGTCAATGTACGGGAAGATATGGAGTGTCCAAGGAGGGAAGAAAAAATAAAAAACAGAGTTGCAAACCAGTTCAACAAATATAGACAGAGTAAACGAAAAACTATTGTGTATGGAACACGGGTAGAAAAACGAACCTTTGCATGGATTCCTCTAAATTCCTGGTTAGGAGTTCTTTGCGGTGTCTAGCTTTCATGTTTGTTTCTATGAACAAAAGTACAAAACAAAACGGACATGAACATAGGTTGACATGTAAAGAAAAATGCGAGTACTATGTACATACACTAAATAAAATAGAATAAGAGTAATAGAGTAAGAGATAGTTTTAGAAGAATGTGCCCTTTTTTCTTTTCTTTTTCAACTTCATTCAAGTTTCTGTGTGTGTGTGTATATATATATATATATATTTTTTTTATTTTTTTTTCTTTTTGGCAAAAAAATAACTTGTGGCCAAAAGAAATTACAAACCAGGGAAAACTAAGAAGTTGGATATCTCGATTTTCTGCAACAAGATAGACAGATATTGTTTGAAGCATACAAATATGATTCTGCAATATGCGTGATGTATATTTCATAATTCATGTGCAACACCAACTGTGTGGTGACCAGATCAGTATGTGCAAACCAGGGAAAACTAAATGTGTACCTTTATAAAGTATGGACATGAGATTTTATAGAGCATGTACGGATATCGCATTCCATACTTGGCCACTTTGTGGATCGCAGGTTCTGGGGCTGGCGGGCTCAAAATTAGGCCTCTATTGTTTTGTGTCCTACAAATAGCACCCAGAGTTCCGCA
This sequence comes from Picea engelmannii, assembly GCA_009831015.1. Lineage (NCBI taxonomy): Eukaryota > Viridiplantae > Streptophyta > Pinopsida > Pinales > Pinaceae > Picea > Picea engelmannii. Next base: position 218,600 of record ML789122.1, on the reverse strand, counting down.
ATATACAAATTGACAGGCGGACTTGCGGGTTGGCTGAGATTTTATAGAGCATGTATACTTTTTGGATCGCGGGTTCTCAGGTTGTTGGGCTGAAAAACGAGCCTCTATTGTTTTGTGCCTTACAAATAGCACCGAGAATTTCGTGATACAAAAATTGACAAGCAGACTTGCGGGCTATGTGGCTCAACATTATGCTTCTATTGATTTTTTCGATATACAAATTGACAGATGGACTCTAGGGTTGGTAGGCTCCGAGAAACGAGCAATACATACTAAATATGTACTTTTATAAAGTATGGAAATGAAATTTTATAGAGCATGTACAGATCCCTTATTCCATACTTAGCCACTTTTTTAGATCGGGGACTTGTGGGCTGGTGGGCTCAAAATTGGGCCTCTATTGTTTCGTGTCTTGCAAATAGCACCCAGAGTTGCGTGATATACAAATTGACAAGAAGACTTGCGGGCTGGCTGGCTCAACATTGCACTTCTATTGTTTCATGTCCTCCAAACAACATTCGGAATTCCGCGATGTACAAATTGACAGATGGACTCCAGGACTGGTGGGCTCAAGATTGAATATGTATTACACATTACATGTAATATGTATCACGGGTGATCAGGCTGGTGGACTCAAAATATCCACTTTTTGGATCGCAAATTCGCAGTCTGGCGGGCCTAAAATTGGGCCTCTATTGTTCTGAACTATGAGCATAGACATGGGACTAAGTATAGAATCAGAAATGGATAATAGAGGGGAAGAAAAAAAAGGAAGAATGGCTAAGTATAGAACATGAAAAAGAAAGGGAGGTAAGAATCGACATGAAAGCAAACTGTTACGTAGGAATACATGAAAAGAAAAGATGGAGTACAAATTTATTTATTTCAAGATAGCGGCATGGAAAATATAACTGAAACGAAGACAAGTCAATGTACAAGAAGATATGGAGTGTCCAAGGAGGGAAAAAAAATTAAAAAACAGAGCTACAAACCAGTTCAACAAATACAGACAGAGTAAACGAAAAACTATTGGGTATGGAACACAGGTAGAAAAACGAACCTTTGGATGGATTCCTCTACATTCCTGGTTAGGAGTTATTTGCAGTGTCTAGTTTTCCTGTTTGTTTCTATGAACAAAAGCACAAAACAAAATGGACATGAACATAGGTTGACATGTAAAGAAAAAGGCAAGTACTATGTACATACACTAAATAAAATAGAATAAGAGGAATAGAGTAACAGATAGTTTTAGAAGAATGTACCCTTTTTTTTTCAACTTCATTTAAGTTTTTTTGTGTGTGTGTGTGTGTGTGTGTGTGTGTGTGTGTGTGTGTGTGCAAAAAAATAACTTGTGACCAAAAGCAATTACAAACCAGGGAAAACTAAGAAGTTGGATATCTCGATTTTCTGCAACAAGATAGACAGATATGGTTTGAAGCATACAAATATGATTCTGCAATATGCGTGGTGTACATTTCATAATTCATGTGCAACACCAACAGTGTGGTGACCAGACCAGTATGTGTACAAATCGGGGAAAATTAAATATGTACCTTTATAAAGCATGGACATGAGATTTTATAGAGCATGTAAGAATATCACATTCCATACTTGGCCACTTTGTGGATTGCGGGTTCTCGGGCTGTCGGGCTCAAAAATAGGTCTCTATTGTTTTGTGTCCTACAAATAACACCCAGAGTTCCGCAATATACAAATTGACAGGCAGAATTGCGGACTGGCTGAGATTTTATAGAGCATGTACACTTTTTGGATCACGGGTTCGTGGGTTGTCGGGCTCAAAAACGGGCCTCTATTGTTCTGTGCCTTACAAATATCACCCAGAATTCCACGATATACATATTGATAAGTGGACTTGCGGGTTGTCTGGCTCAACATTGTGCTTCTATTGAGTTTCGCGATATACAAGTTGACAGACGAACTCCAGGGCTGGCGGGCTCCGAGAAATGAGCAATACATACTAAATATGTACTTTTATAAGTATGGAAATGACATTTTATAGAGCATGTACAGATCCCTTATTCCATACTTAGCCACTTTTTTGGATTGTGGACTTGCGGGCTGGCGGGCTCAAAATTGGGCCTCTATTGTTCTATGTCCTGCAAATAGCACCCAGAGTTGCGCGATATGCAAATTGACAAGCGGACTTGCGGGCTGGTTGGCTCAACATTGCACTTATATTGGTTCGTGTCCTCCAAACAACATTCAGAATTCTACGATATACAAATTGACAGACAGACTCCAGGTCTGGTGGGCTCAAGATTGAATATGTATTACACATTACATGTAATATGTATCGCGGGTTATCGGGTTGGTGGGCTCAAAATATCCACTTTTTGGATTGCGGGTTCTCGGGCTAGCAGGCTAAAAATTGGGCCTCTATTGTTTTGTGTCCTGCAAATAGCACCCAAAGTTGCGCGATATATAAATTGACAAGCGGACTTGCTTGTTGGATGGCTCGACATTGCACTTCTATTGTTCTGTGTTCTCCAAACAACACTCGAAGTTTCGTGATATACAAATTGACAGACGGACTCCCGGACTAGTGGGCTCAAGATTGAATATGCATTACACATTACATGTAATATGTAATACATATTACATGTAATATGTACAATATGAAACAGGCAAGCGATCGGTCGGGATGGTGATATAAAAGTAAGTGGAAATCTGAACACGTGTATCTACCAACTTCCGGACGTAGAAATTTTCTGAGGAACGAGTAATACATACTAAATATGTACTTTTATAAAGTATGGATATGAGATTTTATAGAGCATGTACGGATCCCTCATTCCATACTTAGCCACTTTTTGTATCGCAAATTCTCAGGTTGGCGGGCTCAAAATTGGGCCTCTATTGTTTTGTGTCCTACAAATAGCACCCAAAGTTTTGCAATATACAAATTGACAGGCGGATTTGCGGGTTGGCTCGCTCAACATTGCACTTCTATTGTTTCGTGTCCCCCAAGCAACACTGGAAGTTCCGCGATATACAAATTGACAGACGGACTCCAGTACTGGCGGGCTCAAGATTGTGATTGTCTACATGTATAACATATAACATATAAGTTATATATCTAACATTATCTAAAAACATTATTTTCAAGTACTAAATTATTAATATTAAATATAGATATTGTACAATTTAATTACATAAAATTATCAAATGAGTCACAAGCTTCGAGTCCGGGTCCAATTGTAGATCACCGAAGTTTCAGGCGCAATCTGTATACCGCGCACACGAGGCATGGGAGCTACATGGCACCCACAAAGGAACCCGTGGCCATAACATTCGCGAACTATGAAAGCGAACGACAGTCGATTGGACTCGTGATGTAGAGATATAGATGGACATGAAATCTGCCACTCCATCGTCTGGGAACCCACGAGCATAAACATGGATTACACAATTTTTGGATGGAAGAAGTACACTTAGAACATGGGGAATGATAGTTTGATAACGGCTAGCCAGGAACCCACAGGCATAAAATTGGCTAAGGAAACGAAAGCGCTCGGTCGGACTCGTGATGTCAAGATATAGATGGATATACAAATTATGATTTCGATAAAGAGTGAGGCTTGGGAGTTCAAGGAGCCAGGGGTTGAATTGTAGATAACTAGAGTTTTGCATGCAAGATGTTATCCGAACACGGGGCATGGGAGTTCGATAATGCATTGGGGGGGGAACCCATGGCCATAAAATTGGCTAACTGTTGAGATGAATGGGGAAAAATATCAACAGATGCTTTGAAATATCAACAAATCCTGGAAAAACTAAGTCGCAAGCTTTCAATCTGGGTCGAATTGTAGATCACCGAAGTTTTGGGCGCAAGATGTATACCGCACACACGGGGCTGAGAATTTGATGACGCCTACACAAGAACCGACGGCCATAAAATTTGCGGACTATGAAAATGAACGACGGTCGGTCGTACTCATGATGTAAAGATATAGATGGACATGAAATCTGCCACTCTACCATCTTGGGAACCCGTGAGCATAGACATGGGACTAAGTATAGAATAAAAAATGGATAATAGAGGGGAAGATAAAAAACAGAGAACGACAAAGTATAGAACAAGAAAAAGAAAGGAAGGTAAGAACCGACATGGAAGAAAACTGTTACGTAGGAACACATGAAAAGAAAAGATGGAGTACAAATTTATTTATTTCAAGATAGCATAATAGAAAATATAATTGACACAAAGACAAGTCAATGCACAGGAAGATATGGAGTGTCCAAGGAGGAAAAAAAAAGAGAGCTGCAAACCAGTTCAACAAATACAAACAGAGTAAATGAAAAACTATTGGATATGGAACGCGGGCAGAAAAAGCACCTTTGCATGGATTCCTCTACATTCCTGGTTAGGATTTCTTTGCGGTGTCTAGTTTTCCTGTTTGTTTCTATGAACAAAAGCACAAAACAAAAAGGATATGAACATAAGTTAACATGTAAAGAAAAAGGAAAGTATTATGTACATATACTAGATAAAATAGAATAAGATAAATAGAGTAACATATAGTTTTAGAAGAATGTACCTTCTTTTTTTTTAAATTCATTCAAGTTTCTATGTGTGTGTATATATATATATTTGCAAAAAAAAAATTGTGACCAAAAGCAATTACAAACCAGGGAAAACTAAGAAGTTGGATATGTCGATTTTCTGCAACAAGATAGACAGATATGGTTTGAAGCATACAAATATGATTCTGCAATATGTGTAATGTATATTTCATAATTCAAGTGCAACACCAACTATGTGGTGACCAAACCAGTATGTGTACAAATCAGGGAAAACCAAGAATCTAGATAATTTGTTTTTTGTTTTGCAACAAGCTATACAGATATGCTTTGAAACATAAAAATGTGACTTTGCAATATGTTTGATGTATATCTCATAATTCAAGTGCAATACCAATTGTATCATGATCAAACCAATATGTGTCTAAGATAAACATACGGTATTGAGGAATGGGCACATTTGACCACACATGGTCAATAAGTGCATTTTGCAGATGGCTTGTGTTGTTCAAAAGAAAACAGAGACTGTATTTTCACATGTAGTTTTCCAATTCTTTTGTTCTGGCATTATTTTGTAGCATGTCAATATTGAAGTCTCCTACAAGCACAATTGGTCCGTTCAGATGGAAATGGCCTAATGCATTGGAAATAACATTTACTATGGTGGAGATTGTTGCATGGGGAGCAACATATAGATTCAGTATTGCAATTTATGTTCCATGGAAAAATATTTTTGCAAGCACCACCTCAACATTCTTTTCTTCGAAATGTATATGGTCCCAAATCCGTACATGTTTTTTCACCAATATCATCACCCCATGTGTAATGTAACCTTATATGCAATTGTGGTTTGGGAATTGTTTGTTTTGCATGCATAATGCCATGTATGTTTCCTGCAAGCACAAAATATCAAATTGCATTGTATCATATTCATTGATTATATCATCCATGTGTGCATGTAACCTGTGTGTGTTAAATGAGAGAATTGATACATATGTCTTTGTTTGTATGAATTGGTAATCATACTGCAGTTTCCATTTTGCGGAGGTCCTGAGTCGTTCCATTTCAATATCAACTTTTTGTTTGACTTTGAAGTTATCTTTTGTAAGAGGACTTAGTAAATACAAGGAATCTATGCTTCTGACACAGGGCACTGTTGTGTATACAAGTCCATGTATCTGAATTCCAGCAGGCTGAAATGCAACATTATCAAGTGTTAGTCCTTGTGATCTGTGGATTGTACATGCACATGCAAATTTAATAGGAAACTGTTTTTGAATCTTCAGTCGACCTGTCTTTGCTAATGTCGATATTGGCTTTGATATTCACAAAATAGGTGTCCAATCACTTGTAGTGTTTGAATTATATAGATAAGCCAACTTGCTTTCTTGCCTCTTGCCTCTTGCCTATATGCGGTTCATGGAACTTAATCCAAAGGACATCAAGTTTTTATGTTTTCGTATAGCCTTTCAGTATTCCATCTGCACCATTGACCAAGCCATCTTGTGAATCATAGTTGCAGGCATATATTTCAACCAACATTTCTAATTTCATGACAAGTTGTAAAGGTAAAGTGGTTGTATGTTCATGACGTGGCACATTTCCATGGTTGTCTTCTTCCAAGTCAATTGAATTGATGATGATATTATTGCCAGTCATGAGCAATAGCATGTGCCTATTAGGCATTGCAACGTCCTTATTTGTGTAGAACAGGTAAGGGAACGTTGGGTCTATTGGTGCAGGCCGCAAGCAACTTGAATTGATATATGTTAAGTCATCATATGTTTAGTTTTTTTCCCGCATTCTATTCAGAATTGCAATGAATGTCTCATCTGTCTAGCACATTGTAGTATGTAATTCAAAGCATTTAATATTGTTTCTCCGGAAGTCATGCATCACTATTTGCATGTTAAACATAGGTTGTTCAAATATAAAAGAATCTTGAATCAGTTGTGCTTGGTAAATATCCCCACAAAATATCATGTCGATGTTTCCAAAGTATTTCGTGTGCACATGTTTTATGCTTCTTAGTCGGTTGTCAATGGAATACAAGAAGCAACTTCCAATCAAAGATGTTTCATCTATAAAGACAAGTTGGAGTTCGTCATAAATCTTAGACAACATATCCAATATTTTCTTGCTAAGTGGAAGAAACTGTGACTTGTTAAAAGGCATTAAAAATGCAGAGTGGACTGTTGTTCCACCTGCATTATATGCAGCTTTTCCTATGTATGCAACTATTAGGCCCTTTGGTTTCATAAGATCAAAGGAATTTTTTGAATCATAGATTCGTATAAGCATTTGGAACAGTGTTTCGTTGTGAATGTCTTCCTTGTTCCTGCTCCGCCTGTAAGGAACAAGTGCACAGGAGTGTCCATGTTCAAGCATTTTTTAAGCGCAATGTCCTTTAGAGTTGTTTGTTGTTGTCGATTCAATAGATGTATTATTATGTGGTATTCATTATTTTCAATTAGGAAAGGATGTTTTGTAACTTGAAAACCAATATTTATACGTTTTTCACTTCCACCTGTTCGAGGACGAGGCAAATCTGCTTGTAATTCATAGGACTCACAAGGAGTTCTGGTTGTTTTTCGATTTGTGAATATCTCATCAAGATTGTCAGGGTTTTCTAGCTCATTAACTTCAATTTCTAGATCACCCCATGTTGGATTAACATTGTAAGTAAATCTCGCTATAGTGCTTCATTGATTTGCACTATAGTCTCAGAGGCAACATACGCAGCCTCCCATGTAAAGAAGTTATGTTTTAATGTCTCTTCGTTTTCATCGAACGGAACATATAGCAGTAGTTTTTCTCTACAATATTTTTCATAGTCATAATGTTTATTGTATTTGACAAATCGTATCATAGAGGGTTTTTTATTTTTGATATGGGTGCACCATTGTTTTTGTAATGCGATACGAATTCTGCTAAGAAGATATGCCTAATAGGAGATGGACGTTGGAGGTAATAATCAATAATAGAGTGACATAGCACGTCTTTTGAATTGTTAGGCTCTTGTTCTAGCAAAATCGGTGGTTTAAGCACAAATGTGCATTTCTCAAGTGGAGATGTGTTTATGAAGACACATTTTCTTGAACTACAAGTGAGGGGCAGGGAAAGTGCAATGTGAATTGCTTGCTGAGAAGACATTTGTTGAAGATTAAGCAATGTATTGCCAAGTGTGTGTATCATTTGTATGGCATCAATATGACTTATTTCATGTTCTTTGTGTATTCTTTTGAATGCACTTGTCATAGATTTGTCAACCTTTGTCATATACGAGGTACAGTACGATGCTGCAGCATATGCATTGAGCACGTACTGTGCATCTGTATTTTCTTTCCACATAACCGGTATGTCCTTGGAGAAACTGTTGTTCCAAATATGGGAAAGTTTTCGTTTAAGGAAAATTGTTGGTTGTTTAAGCATACATTGTATGGCTTGGATGTACTCATCTTCTGATAGATTTAGCTCCGTCAAGAAGTCATCGAAGCTCATCAACTCGTCAAACTCCCCTTGTTCTAGAAATGAGAACAAGGATTTAGATTTCTCAACAACAACATTGTCCTCTAAACTAAGTGGCTATATGATTCTTGTAGCTCTCATTGGCGGCACGAGAAAGTTGTATCTGCAATGTGATTTTTTTTGTTTTCTACAACTTCTTGTATGATAATGTCTATGAACTTTGACAAGTTATGGATCCAAATGATCTGTGTTGCATGTTATGTATTTGTCCACAAATTGCTTGATCTATGAATTGTTGTCAGCTCCATAGACTGGTGCACCCTCTATCCACAACAGTGCGTGGTCATGTTCATTCCCCATATTCTGGAATTCAGTCACAAAAAAGTAGTCCGAATTTTTCCAAAAAACGTTTCATCATGGCATATCAATTGTCTCAAAGCATTTATTCTATGTCTATAGTAGCAAGTACATGTCACTGGGTCTTTTCTTATGAGGTAGTCAATGTCATTATTTTCCAGTGTATCGGTTTGTTTTTTACGTTTCTTGTTCCTATGTAGGTCAGATACGGAAACCACCAATGGATCCCAACAATGCTCTGCACTTGTAAATGTGATGAAAAATGTTGGCGGGCCCAATTGTCGGATCATTGCAAAAATAGTTTTCTTGTTTTGTTGCAAATAGTTAGGAGAGGTGCGAATGTTTTTAAAATCTATGTATCCAATATCAGATTTCAAATTTTTTTCTAGGTTTACTTTTTACTTGACATCCTTGGCCAAAAACTTTCTTCCTTGTAACTGGAATTTTCTTATTCGGACCCACATGCAAGACATAACTTGCTCTATTATTATGCGCATTGTTTTGAAAAAAAAATTGTTATGTGATAGGAGAAGTCATCGCTTGAATGTAGCAGCTCCCATCAGACTATTTTATGATAACTGAATCATTTTGTAATGTCAATGTCACGTGGATATCCATAGAAGAGTGTTGGGAAGTTCATTTCCTCAACGAATTTGTCCTTGAATATTCCAAGTGGACGTTGCCCCTCAACAGGTGCAATTTCAACAATCTTGTCTTGCAAATCACGAATGCACTGTGAATTAGTGAATCCATGCACCAATGTTTCAGCAGGTGTTTCATTCTCTGATTCATCACTTGTATCAAATTCACTAGCATTTTTTAGAGTCTCTGCAGAGTTGGCATCCTCTTCTCCAAGAACATTGTTCCAGTTCTCATTTATACAGATGTTTTGTGCTTTGTACAGGGCCTTGGAACATAATTCCTTTAATTCTTTCATAACAACATGCACACGCACTTTGCCTGTCTGATACACATTTTTGTATCGCAAACATCTTTTGAGAGCCACATCAATTGTCATTGTATCGCTAATGAATTGTGGCAAGGCTTTTTGCACAACATCTAGTTGAATAGGCACATTAATAATTGATCATGTTAAGCCCATCTGGGGTCGTTTATAGCTCCAGGGCCTGATTTGTGCAAATGCAATTCGCAGAGACACAAGTCTCTCTTCATGTTTTGTAAGTGCACTTACATCTGGCAGTGGTGTATTACATCTTATTTGGTCAGGGGTTGCAAATTGTGGCATTTTTCCATTTTCAAGCGACCGTTTGAATGAAAGACAAATTTTGACGCTGGAAAATGTTTTATCATGCGCTGTCAAGTAGAGGTATTCTGCTTCCAAATCAGGGGTAAAATACTTATTGTTTTTTACGAAATTCAATTGTTCACAAATTGCACATGCAATGGAAGGAGTGTCTTTGATTTGTTTCATGTAGGCTTGTCTTGCATCTTTCTTTCGTAGGGAAGTATGGGTAGAAAGTGTTTGTTGGTTTTCATTGGTAGTAGTGCATGGTGTTGCTTCTAGCTCAAGAAATGTGATAGTTGCATGACCATTGTGGGATATGCGACCGTACCTGTTTATGTTGTGTTGTGCACGAACAATTTTTTTTAGATTGTGATATGTGAGTTTCTCTCTAAAAGGAAGCGTAGAAATGTAGTTTTTTCTCTCGCACATGACCTTTTTCAAGTTGTGGTAACTTACTCTACGTTTCTTGTCCAAGGGCAGGATGACCTGATGGAAACTGCAATGAATTTCACTCTGATTCAGGTTGTGATAACTTAGTCTACGTTTTTTGTTTAAGGCCTATATCGCCTCATCACAACTGGGACGAATTTCACACATAACTTTTTTCAAGTTGTGATAACTTAGTCTACGTTTTTTTCTTAAGCCCTGTATGGCCTCATCACAACTGGGACGAATTTCACGCATGACTTTTTACAAGTTGTGATAACTTACTGTACGTTTTTTTTTAAGCCTTATATGGCCATATCGCTACCGGGAGGAGTTTCATTCTCACTAAAAAGCATGCCACGCATATGCAGATTCGATGCGGTTTGGGTGGCATGGACATTGAACCCTGAACCAGTGATATGTCCGAGAAAAGGTTGATAATGGATATGTATTGTATATGTTTTTAATGAGAAGATGTCAATTGTTCGATTGTAATTTGAATCAATAGACTAGGAATGGACAGTGCCATCTGGCAGGGTCAACCAGACCTGGATATTTACTTTGAATATGATAGATAGCCATTGCAAATAGAATCTACAACCCTCCACATTTCCTTTTTCATATGGCAATGCCATGTTTACAAGGTATTCTTGCCAACTTGCAATTGTCGACATATTTTCTAGGAGATATGGCGAAAGGTGTTCATGCAAGCAGGTAAAAGCCTGTTGGCTGCCGCCTATAATTGCATTGCAAAAGGAATGTATAATGTAAATCCACAGTGACTGCACACCAAAATCTACTACTACTAAACAACAAATTGCATTGAACAAACTATCTCCACAACTAGACACGATAGTTGTTGCTAGCTGTAAACCATGGCAGTCTATGTGATGCATAATCTGTTTCCACTGCGATTCAAGGTCTTTGCAAATGAGGGACAAGTAAATATGAGCTCCTTCGAGATTGCATATGGACAATTTTATGTACAATAGTGGTTCATAATGACCACTGACAACATTGGCATCATGGAACAAGATGCAATATGGATTGTTAGATGCAGTTTTGTTGAATAGTAGATATCTTGTTTTTCTTGTCAATGACCATATTCCAATTGATATATTGAGCCAGTTAGACAACCACCGTATACAAAATGTATCTCCCCAAAGTCCCCTCTCATGTGCAGGCAAAATTGGAGATGCAGACAACCACATCTTTGAAAAATATGTAGCGACATCATGTATTCCATGCAACTGCCGAAGAAAATCATATTCCAGTTCGTATTCATACGACTCCAATGCCTCATTGTCGCCATTTTTTAAACAACCCAAGAAATAATCTATCAATCCATTGCGCAGGTTGGTCGAGGAATAACAAAAATGCAGTAGAACCTGAAATGCATCGAAAAGGCAATCCCCTACAGTATACGAGAATGCATCCAATCTAAAAATCCCATTGCTATGCAACACCTCGTCAATGTTGTCATGTATAATGGAATGTGTATCTATTTCATATGAATCAACATCTATTACTTGTTTCATCTTTTGAACTGTCATTTTGAAGATGTTTCTTAGCTACTTTCAGTTTGCATGAAAACAGAGAAAAGGGGAAAAAAAGAATAAAACGAAAAAAAAAAAAGTAAAACAGGAAAACTACAAGCGCGGAATTGCGTACCAATCCCCGTATGTATCCTTAAACCTTCTTCTTGTCAACTTCAATCGCCCCTAGTCCCCATAGCAGATGGCAAGAAAACAAACCCACACTGGAAAGTGAACCAAACAGAAGAAACAACGCAAATAAATAACACCCCTATTCATGGTGTGCATCCTACAAGCTTCTCAGAGGCAGAAAAGGTTCTGCAAAATAGAAAGGACATGACAAAGGCAACAACCCTGCCTCTACACCCCAGCGGATGGTTCCCTCTTCTGATAGCTCCAAACTCATTTTCGAAAACCCATTTGCATTGCAATTTTTGAAATAGTTATGGTCGTGGAAGCTGGCATATGAAGACGCATGGTTTCCACGAACACAAATTAAGAGCACAGACAAAGATGGTCTGCAACAGAATTTCGAGGCAGGGACTCCCACCATTGAAAAATAGCAACGAAACAATGGCACAGAAACTTACCCGTCAACGAGGGATGACAAGAGTTGAGCCCCAAAACCTGCAAATCGCAACAACAAGTCTAACATCTTGCAAAGTTGAATAACAACAAACCAGCAGACAATCACGAAGAGGTCCAACTGCAATTGCAGGACCTCAACTTTGCAAAGTTGAATCAAACAAGAACAAGAATCATGGAACGAACCAACAAACAAGCATCAACCACTGAACCAGTGATGCCGGTGGAGAACAATTCTGCACAATTTCACTGCAAACAACACCATAAAAAAAATGGAACGAAACTGTATTGCAACACATCTGTACAATAAACATTTAAGGCTGTCAAACTTGTTAGGTAAACACTTGAGACTGTTAGAACCGTCGAAGGGCGTAGCCCTGTGAAAACATTTAAGAAAGAATGCAACGTGGCAAGCCGGTTCTCTCGAAGCACGCAAGAATAAAGAAAAAATCACACATAGTAATATGCTAGAGAATGTATTCGAGGGACAAAATTTCATTGGGATAAATTTAGCTAGCAGAAAATGCTAAGCCAAACATTCGAACTAATGCTAGCATTAATCCACCTTTGAACAATGCATAAGAAAATATATGATTCAAAAATACCATATACGATCAAATACTTTGGATATGCCAACATATATAACATTGGGAATAGTGAAGCCGACAATAAGACCTCCGATCCATTGTCCAATCATATCATGACATATATGATACTTTTTAATATATAAAAATCGATGTTTTTAATTCCCTGGTTCCAACAATAAATAATATGAAAATATTTGTGGTCAAAGGACAAACTAATACGATGTCAACGAATTATCGATCACTATAATCCCTATATGCCTACGACAGAGACTAATAATCATAATAATAATAATAATAGAAATATGTATTAAAACATACACACAAAAAAGTAAAGTATTCTCATAAATTATACCCACAACTCTAAATTAATAAAATAAGGTTTCTAAAAAACATTGTTACATATGTTTTTAAAATAATAAACCCTAAATTTAAGTTAAATATGTACTACATAAAACTTGTCTTTTACCATTAAAATGTGAAATCATATATATTTAAAACTACAACATTTAATAATAGTTTATATATTTATATATAATTAATGATTAAACACATAACATGAAATATGGAAAACAAATCTATAAACTTAGCATTCTAGTTATAAGATGAGATATAGAAAACAAATCTATAAACTTAGTATTCTAGTTACTTAAATTTTAAAAAATAATTTAAATTTTTGTTCATGATATTCTAAAAATCAATTATGTCAAACATATTTACAACTACACAATTAGTTTATATTTTGAGAGTCCATTTCATTTATATTCAAAACATATTTACAACTACACAATTAGTTTACATCTCGACAAAACATCTTTATAATCAAATAATTAGTTGAAGCAATTGTTTTGGTCATTAACCTATTTTCTTATGTTTAAGAAAGATGAGCTTTAACCAACCAAACCCAGTGTTAAGTTTTATTTCAAAACCAAAAGGCAATTTCAGTCTAGATAGTATCCATAAGAAAGTGAGTGACCCTTGTGGTCATCGTCGAGGCTACTTCCAGTGGCATCATGTGATTTTTAATAACATCTAACTTTAATCCAATCGATGGGAAATAACTCCATTGGTAGGGAGGTAGGTCTTGCACGCTCCCCACCCAGGTTCAAATCCCCAATGAGACTTGGCCCATTGTGATAAGGCTATAAGGATAGACGCCTCTTGGGATAAAGGGTCCACCCCGATGGGCTTTAGAATGTCTTGACCCTTGCTAAGTCATAAGTTTCCTACTAGGTGTTGGTTTGCATAATATTGCCACTGTCCTAGGAGTTATAGTGACAACCAACCAGATTTAAACCTAGACCTCACTTAGGTCCATCTCAACCATATTCTAATAAACACTTATTAAAAAGTGCTAATATTTTAAAGGCGTTGGCTAAACGTTCTACCTTTTGGGTTTTCTGGCAGGAATTGGTCGGAATCCGACGATGCAAATTTGGACACAATCTCTAGTTTATGTTGTTTAAATTGCCTTTATGAATGCATAAATGGATTCAACGTGCTGAAAAACAAACTTAACCAGTCAAATCTGCAAATCCAACCATTCATCATTGGATTTAGGGGAAAATCAAATGAAAAAAATAACCAAAAAAAACCCAAAACGTAAAACATTTAGACTACTACTATTTTAAATAATATTATTATTATAAAATAGTGATTTTTATATAATTTTTTTATAAAAATAAATATTTAATTATAAAATCTTTATTGTTATATATATATATATTTTCAATATGTGTTACAACACTATTGATACAAGCTACCAGCAATGTTAAAGTAACTTTATAACTAACAATATATATACAACATTAAATATTTTGTTATCCAATACTTATTGCTTACCTGACTATAAATACATAATCTTTATAACTTTATATCCAACAATATAAATATATACCCCAGCATTAAATATTTTGTCTCTCACTGCTTATTGCTTACCTCACTATAAATACATAATAAATTATTATAGATAGACATGAGTTCAACACACGTTATAAAATATGATTGTCAACTCGTTAGTTGACCACGAAATCCAACCTTCCATCTGAGTAATAGTACTTTTTTCCAAAGAAAAAATTAACACAAATTTATATAGTAATTACTCACTACTATTGAGTAATAGTACTTAATATTGAACATGATTACGCTCGAAAAAAGTACACTTTTATGGAAAGACGCTTTCAATAATCACATCATATTCCTTAGGATCTAAGATAACATATAAGGCCATGTTTTCAATAATATCATCAAAGCTCATTAAATTAAAAGGATATTTTGAGACAACGAAGCAAGTTTTGAAATATTTTATCGATAAAATTTAAATTTAAAAAAAAATAAAAATTAATTTTGATTTTAATATGTGAAAGATTAAGTGTTTAATATTTAAATTGACAAAGAAATTTACACAAAAATATTTGATTATTGCAATTTAATTGCTTAGAATTTATTTTTTATAGGAGTGAATTAGAGTACTTTCTATGTTTTAATATATCCTAGTTTTACTTCACCCCTGTGTGTATTATATTAGTTTTCCTAGCATACTTGAAGTGTTGCAAGGTATCATGTGTAATCAATAATTATTAATTATTAGTGAAAATAAGTTAGAGGTTGAAGGTTTTGTAAATTTCAATATTATTTATCTTTATTATTTTTTATTTTTGACGATCGATTAGATAAGGGTGGCAAGGTTATGTATTGTTTTTTATCTCGAAGGAAAACGTGAAATAAGCTTCGAGTGGGGATTAAGCAAAGCACCTAACAATCAAGTTGAGGTGTTGGCTATCTTTCAAGGACTTTCAACTTTCAACTCAAGGAGGATTAGAAGCCTCTTGGATATAGGAGACTCATTAATCATTGTTAGACACATGTGTCACTCTCCCATCTCAAAGGACCGTAAATTGGCAAGGTTTATTCTCATGATACAAAAGGAAATAAGGAGCTTTGAGCTGGTAGACTTCTTCCATGTGTTGAGGGATCAAAATCGCCAAGTAGATCCATTGGCTAATGAAACTGATTCATTTGGGTGTGGGAATCTTAAGGATAAAAGTGGGGATTATGACCTTATCCCATATCCCATAAATTAATTATTGATAACCATAGTTCAAGTTTACAAATGAAGGATTCAAGGAAATACATGTGCCAGAGTGCATTTAAATTGAAGAGATGGGTATTAACACCCTTGAGTCCACAAGAACCTTCACACACTTCATTAACGATGGAGGAACATGTCCATATATGACATGGAATTAATCTAGAGAACAAAGATGGGAATATTTTAGAATTTGGTATAAGCTTGTTTTCAATTTGGATTTAGTTTGGTATATTTCATTGGGCTTAGGAATGATTGAGGATTTTATGGCTTAGCCCTCACTATGGGTATGAACATAGGTTCATATTGGACTTGGCCTCTTCTCTAGGTTGTTGGAGATTTGTTATGTGCTATTGATTGGGGTCTAGGTAATTAGAGGCTCATTGTAGGTTTGGATTGGTGTTGCTTCAAGCTTATTTCTTAGCAAAGCTTGGAAGAACTGGAATATGGTGGAGCATAACCACCTCGCTCATTGTTTTTCATGTGAGGCTTTGGACCTATGTCGAGCTCTGAGGAGGCACGAGTGGCTTCTAGCATATAATCAAGTAGGGATTTCCCATTTGACAAACAAAGTGTCTAGCCAAGATGAAGCTCTAAATTCTAGACATGTTGAGTTACTGGAGATTGAGACCCAACATAAAGGCAAATTGAGAAGCTTGAAGATAAATGTGGAATGCTTTACCAACTAGTCTCAAGCTTTACTAGGAGTTCTCAATATGTGGTATCACATCCAAGGATGTCAATTGGGTCTGCCTTAGATTTTGCAAAAGATAACAAAACAATCCAGAAAACTCTTGGGGGTTTGGAAATAAAACTTGTGGATCAAAAACTCAAGTTACCAACAGATGTCAAGCAAGAAGCTCATAGTTGGCATGTCTTTTTCCGATTCTAGCTTTAGCTATGTCTTGCAAGATAGTTTTGATATTAGGTTGATTTCTTAT